>CAEGAF010193241.1:0-32665 GCA_903067075.1 Micropoecilia bifurca | reverse complement strand
TGTGTGTGTGTGTGTGTGTGTGTGTGTGTGTGTGTGTGTGTGTGTGTGTGTGTGTGTGTGTGTGTGTGTGTGTGCGTGCACTACACCTTGATGCACTTAAGTCTTTTTCCTCCAATCTTTGCAAGGTGCACCCACACTTTGTAAGTGGGTTAAAAACTTCAGTCAACGTCAGAATTAGCGCTGCCTGGTGACTTTTGCACTTGAAATGTCACTGGCAGATAATTTGGTTGGGGATACGGTATGCTGCACAAAGATGATGCACTTGTAAAAATGTGTGCAGTAGATCAGCAAAAGATTATCTGCTAAAGTTAGGAAAGAAGACTTCTCATAATGAATTGTTGTTTTGTATTGCGTATGTGTGTTTGTCAGCCTCTTCAGAGTTTGGATATCCACTAACAGATTCATAAGAAGGTCAAATAAATCAATTAACAGTTAAATCAAGCTTTTGTAAAGATTTTAACCCTTTTATGCATAGTGGTGACTACAGTGGACAACTATCTAAAAGACATTATTTTGTGCTTCTTGTGGATTCGCATGTAGTAAATGCACACAGACCACTAAAGTGGACACTAATGCATCATAAAATACACCATCAACTACTGGCCATCAGCTGCAAATGCAAGAAATTAATTTTGTTAAATGTAATATGGCCGACAGCCAAAAAAAGCATGCTGACCGACCCGGTCCTGCTTCTACTATAGACGACTCTGCAAGTAAAAAAAATAAAAATAAAATAAAAATCCTGACCCAACGGATCATAATTCATGCACAAAAGAGTTAATCTTACAATTCAGGAAGATGAATTCTACTTCTCCAAAAACAGAGTTTTAGAGAAAGATGAGTCAAAGTTTATCAATTGCTTGATAAACAGTGAATCAATCATTTCCAAGGCTGCTGTTCAATCCATTTAGGTGTCAAAAGATGTCGATAATGACTTGCAGAAGTTCCAGCATAGCTTCAAAAAGAGGAAGGAAGAGGATTTAAGAGCCTTTTAACGTGGCATAGTATTGGTGCAAGATGGGCTCCTTTGACTATTACAGAAACTACTCATGTACTGATATTTAATGTGCCATAGGAAGTGAATAAAGGAGTGACATCACCTATGGTGTGTTGAGCCCTTGATGAGAAAAGGCCTCCAGTTTGTGTGCTGGTTTTTAAAAGAGTTGACTAGAAAGCAAATAATTGAAAACTCTGAGGTCACTATGCTTCACTATGCTTTGAGATCACTGTCCTGGTTCAATGGTCAAAGCTTTGAGTCCCTTACACACAGCACGATACTTTCTTCTGGGATTTTCTAATTCTTCAATGAATCCACCTTGCCACTCCACTGGGGCTGGGCAATAAATCAATTTTATTTATTAATCAAATTAGCTGTTTATGAAGATTTAATTTTCATCTGTGCACTAATTGAGGTTTGGTAGTTCAGACTGATGTCAGCCCACCTGGGGCCCATCATCTGGCTTAAAAAGCATATTTTAAATTTTATGTTTATTCTGACTTTGAATTTAGGTCTACTCCCTTAAGAGATGATTAAAATGATAGCAAGTTTTGGAAAATATCTTCTGCCATTTGTAATTTTCTTTAGGAAAAGAAAGTAAGAAAAAGAAAACTAAAATCAGTTTTGGTGTAAAGAAATCTGAAATTTTACTTTAAAGCCACATCATCCAGCTTTACCCTCCACATTGTGGGAAGTTTCCAGTGTCGGGAAAGCATCCCTGGCATCAACATGCCTTCCTAGAGGACTGGCTTTTATTTTCCAAAGTTCTCCATTCCTCCATTTATCTGGAGGACAAAGGTCTCAAAAGTTTCAAACTAATCACACCGCAAAACAGAGTCACAAAGCCTCTTTGACTTATTTATACAGTTGAGTCAAATTGAAGCTGATTTTCATTGTGATTTTGGGTAAACAGTCTTGGAAATTAGCCCTTCGGAATTTAATAATTGCCTTACTGTGGAAACTGAAACTGCAGTGGCTGCTGCCACCAAGTCTTGCTGTACGCCTTCCTTTGGTGTCTGTTAAGGGTTTCTGACCACTTGCCTTCTCAGGAATCTGGTGGCAGTCATTGATGGCTTCCTGTCTCTGCCACTCCGGGTTGTGCAGCCACTGTCACATCCATGCTTCTCACTGCATCTCTAGGAATATTAAGTGACTTTTTACATGATTTTCTTGGTGTGAATTAGTCTTTGAACTCTATTCTCTTGACTTTGCCATATTTCTAATGTGCAAACGTCTCAGCAGTCCAGGTATTTTGTGGGTTCCGTCTATAGCAGAACCAATTCAGTCAATAAAGCTGTTGAATGGTTGCATCAGGTGACACACCACATTTGCAAATGTGTGCTTTGATTAAGAATGAAAAACTTTTGAGACTACAGTCATCACTGAAAGTAGAATTTAGTGATGAATATGGATTAAATCCTGGCTTTACTAGTTTTATCTCATTATTTATTGCAAACTTGAATGATTCTGAATTTTACTCAGACATGTACTTTGCAGTCAGGGTTGAATGTTTTAGTCACAACTCTATGCCTTGAACAATTTATGCTATTATGGAGGTACAAGCAAGTCGAACCTGGTACTTGCAATAAAGAAGCTGGCGAGTATATCTTCAAAAGAGCTGTGTTAACACTCAGTCAAATAAAACTGATGGGCTGGTGATGGTATTTGAGGTTTCATATGACATTGGTGGCTTCTGGCTCTAAAAATACAATGTCCCAAGTGAAATAAATCATAAAAGATCTTGCATTACTTGAAGATTAAAAGCAAAGTTTACTTTGAGTTAAAGACACTTGATGAATAAAATTGTTAACTCAGAAAACAGTTTTGACTCGGCTTATCTACATTATTGCCGCTAGAGGAGTTAAATGACAGTGAGACTTCAGTGGGACTGTGCGCAGTGCTTCAGATCATTGTCAGAACAACCTCTTTTACACTTCCCCTTTCTCCTTCCTGTCTGCTCTCTTTAGTTCACTCCGTCTTTGCACACTGTGGCACTCTCAAGTTTTCTTTATACACCCCTCTGACTGAGTATACCACCCACGAAGCTATGCCTATCAAACATGAAAAGAATATTTTACTGTAATTTTGGTTCTCAAATCTGCACAGAGCACCAGTGGGCCTCATGTTGCGTTGATTAAACCAACAAAGTCAGTTTCCACCTTCTGAGTTTCGCAACCCATCTGTGTCTTCTGCTGGTGAGGCAACTAAAAAACCACTGGAGGGCAGTGTGGCCTCATGTTGCACAACAGCTGTTCCTCTTTTTCATACACATCTCTCCTCTGACTTGTTTTTTTTTGGGAATAGCCGAGCAGCTGAATGCATTTCATACACACACAAACACTCTACACACACACACACACACACACACACGCTCAGTGTTGCGATTTGGACTCTTTTTGGTTCCTCTCTGCAGATGACTGACAGGTTCTTAACGAGAGCAGCCTCGAGCGTTTGCCCTCCAGGCCTGTACATCAACCATCAACATACAACGCACGCACTCACGCACATGCACGCTCACTCCCATATTTATAGGTGCATACACACTCATGATCCAAACACACACACATCCACTCTCCTTGTTTTTGACATTTTTTTTTGTGCAAACATTCACCATCCCATCTTCCAGGCTTGATCACTCAGTCCATTGCTGAGGAAATGCTTGACTGTCACTGGGAGACGATCAGGTGGCCCAGCATTGTTATGTTTCTATGAGGCAACCTCAACCAACATGGAAAAAATGCCAACCGCACCGTTCACAAAGGCTCAATACAAACAGGACCAAACAATGCGACAAAGGCCAAGCTGAAGTCCTTGTGGTCCACAGTGATGAGCTGGCATAGCCGGAGAGGTTAGATGGAAACCCAGAGCAGCACATCCCCCCTTCCTCCCATTCGTGATTCATCCCTCCTCTCACCTTTATTACCTTTCTTTTTTCTGAACAAGAGAGAAAACCCAATTAAAATACTATGTGGATGGATACGATGAAGAAAGACATACCTCCTCTGTGACATTCCTTCTACCCCCCATGAGGTGACAGATCTGGTGCATTGAAGAGGAGGAGAAGAATGGGCAGGCTCCCACCCTGTACTGCTGCCATTAAATGTTGATGTATAATATCAAATTATTATGTACACCACACTGGGAATAAATGTGTAAAATAAAAACCTGCTGCAGATTCCCCTCACATACATACATATACTATTTGTTTGTATGTTGCTGCAGCAGAGATTCCCACATGCCAGCATGCCAGACAAATACCTGATACAGCAGGAGGTGGAGGATGTATCTATTTTTTACATTTCACTTACAAACACACATACACACACAATAACAGATTCAGGTCTTCCATGTGCATCACTCCTTCCACCCCCCACTTTCTCCTTCTCCGCTCTTGTTTTTCTCTCGTGCTGACCCAACATCCGGTCCTCCCAGGAGATTCTGCTTTCTGCTACCAGACTGGGCCTGAACGGCGTGCTCACACACACACACACACACACACACACACACACACACACACACACACACACACACACACACACACACACACACACACGCACACAGAAACTCTCCACACTCTGACTGGCTTTTTCTCTCTGCGGAGACATGAACTGCCTGTCAATCCAGCAGCAGTTCAGTGCAGACCTCACTGCTTCCACATTGCAGGGGTCAGGGGCTCAAAATATTTGTGTGAACAGAAAAAAAACATGGGGTCAAGGAGCTGGACAAGTGTGAGGACTCCTCTATTCAGGCCCATTAAATACGTTGCTGATATTTACCTGTATGTCAGGAATGCATGTGCACACCCCCAGCAGCAGAAGGTGGAAAACAATCAACTCCAATCACAAGACAGCAACATTCCAGGCATAAAAACATCTCTATTAAACGTCTCTCCTGCGAAAATATCCTTAAGGGATTTCGAAAATTGCAACAGAGCTCCCATCAGTGAGAAAGTACAGAGAGACAGGAGTATTAGCAGTATTCTCACACGCATACATATACAGATCTTCTTTTGGGGCTTTGAGTGGCCATTTAAAAATCTGCAAGGCAGTTCACTGACCCAGCACTAATGAGGCAGTGATCCGGGTCTTTGAGGAGTATCGCCTCTTATCTAGTGAATGCACAGAGCTGGCTATCTGCTGACCGAGTTTGACCACTGCTTAAGCTGATTAGCCTGCCTTCCAGTCAAGTTACAGTAAGCAGGAATACAATGAGAAACATTTTCCGCATGGGAATTTTTAAACTGTGAAATGGATGCTACCTTTTTCCAATCGGAAATGCCGGCCTCATAATTCCAGGCTCACATTAGGATGTATAAACAACAGAACACTTTTCACTTGCACTCTGTCAAGTTAGATTGGATAAATGGTCAGTGGTTGAGAGATGGCAAGGCGGGCATGTGATGGTCTAAGTGTCAGGGACTCAGAGATCCACTCTTTTAATGAGAATCTATGACCCGGACTGATAAAGAGCCTGACTGAGAGACTGTGACAAGGCCTAATGCTCACATGTACAAATGATGTGGGTGGTTGGCTGAAGGGGGTGTAGGACATCTCTGTGGAAATGATACCGACAGCATGGGTGGCATTTCAAACAAGGGCCAATTTTACAAAAAAATGCAAAGCACAAAATATAAACTTATAAGGAAACAACTTTGTGCATTCAGAAAAAATGTTATATGAAATTTTGATGGAATGTAAACATATATTGGCAATTTTACTGACAGTTTTTTAAAAAGTTATTTTCAGTTGTTTTTTTTCTTCCTTTTTTCTGCCACATGTGTGGAACATTGACCCTCAATCCGAGTGTCAAAGTTATTCAACAGATTTATTTTCACAAGCACATTCATATAAAACGTCATTAGAATTTTCTTTGGGTTTATATTAAATGCAATGGACAGAGACAAAAAAGAAAGGGAGAAGGGTGGGGAAAAGGTTTAAAAGGAAAGGAGATATTAGTAGAGGAGAGAAGGAAGCACAGGAAGAACACAAGTCAACACCCTTGAAACCTGCCACTAAACCTTCAGAAAGAGAAAAAATAAAACCAAGAAACCACAACAACAAACAACATATGCTTATATAGTAGTAACAGTTATAACTTTTTGAAAAGTACATGATACATGTACAAGAGGTATTTAGTGGCAACTGCAGCCCAACAGAGTTTATCTGACAAACACATATTCAATGTAGGTGTGGGGACCCACAGGTCCGCCCACCAGGACGTGAGGACAACCCAAGGAAGACCAGAGCCACAGACATCCAATGAGCCCCCAACCTCAGAAGAGCCCCAACTGTTACAATACTTAAGACACCGGGGGCTGCAGCAACAAGACCACAGGCTACACCGGTAATCCACTACATTGGAGCAGATCTGTCCAAGGACATAGCACCCAGCCCCAAGATTACACCACAACCCAGCAGAGACCTGATGGGCCCGTCAAGCAGCTACTAGGCAAGGCAGCACATGATCAAGCCCCAGACACCAAGAGCCACCAATGCATTGAGGAAATTACCCATTCACACACAGACATCCACCTCCACTCACCCAAAGTAAACACACACACAAATTAATTTCATATAACAATTCACTCTGTACGCATACACCCTTTACTCCCAGGTCCCAATAACGACACCCTGAATGGGCGACTGGACCCAGGAGATGGTTTCCTTCATTCCTTGATGGAGACTGTGACGGGCTCCTGTCACTTTGAATGAATCCTTGTTTAATTTCTGTTTTCTTCTTACAGTTGATTGGCTGGGGAGAGTTTAAAGGGATCAAGCTCCACCCACCAGGGGGGCGAGGAAGTTTGGAGCAGCTCCTGTGTGGTGGGGCGTGTCTCCGAGCCTCGCTCCCTCTCCAAGGATGCGACCTTTTGTTTACCTTCCTTTTGTTATCAGGTCTGGGGATCGCCGGCCAAGCCGAGGTTTTACCGGTTTTTGGTTGTAGGGGGAGTGTTCCGGCAAGGCAGGGTGAGGGGAGCGGCCCGAATCCGACGGCCAACTGCTGGCTGGTTTGCGAATGCTCCCACTCTTTTGTTTATTTTGCCGCGAATCCCCGGTACCTTTACGTCCGGCCACAGAGTGAATAAAACCTTTGTTTTATATAACTTGGTTTGGACTCCTTATGTTTGTGTGCCCTGTACGGGCCGTAACAGAGACGAGCAGACACCCCCAACCTCCAAAGTATTAGACCAGCCCAGCCAGTACAAGGGCTGGGCTGGTCTAGCCCTTGTACTGGTCTTTCGTCCAGGCCCGAAAGACCTGGGCCTGGACGGACTCTTTCTGACTCCATCCGGAGATGGGAGAGAAAGAGTCCATGCAGTCTAAACGAACCAGCCAACCAGAGGAGCCCCAGGTTTAAATACTCCCAATCCCTCAGCGAGCCCTAAACCCAACTCTGCGGACTTTCCTCAAAATGGGTTCCCCGACAGGCTCACCCTCAACCACCACACAAAAATCAAACATGCGACCCCACACACAGACGTCAGAAATCCACAAGGGGCACTGCAGGAAAGCTGCAACCCCAGAAAGTTGATGAGGACACACCCAAATGGTGCAACCCTCTGCCATATCTTGCCCTCACAATGTGCCACAATAGCAAGGTTGCACGACATTACCCCAGCCCTGTATGCAAATGGAACCGATGAGACTCCATCAATCACACAAAACCCCCTTGACGCAACCCCAGGACAGGCCCAGCTACCCACACCAAGCATCTTTGGCAGGAGGCCCACACTAGGCGGTTAGCTTAGCCTAGATAGAAGAGCAGCAAGGTAACTAGCCTATGAAATTTCATTGTGTCTAAAAATTACTAGAAATGTTTTTAGGGGTGATTGGATTGATATGGGGCCATTTATTATAATATTAATTTATGTAGTTTATTCTGACTTTCTATCATATTTTTCTATGCAGATAAAGTGTGAGAGTTAATTTAGCCCATCAAGTGCTGAGTGTCATTTACACAGACGCATTTACAAAAATGCTGGTGATGTTAATTACCTTATATAATTGTCCCTCTCCCCACTAAAAATGAGAATTACTTTAATCAGGAACTGGTTTCAAGCTGTGTAAATGAAGTAAAACATGCCTAATAAGACTTTTGATTTGTGAAAATTGAAATGGCATCGGATTTCCCTGGTGTGGTAATTGTTCAAAGATCTACAAATATTAAGAAAGCATCCAAACAGCACACAAATGTGTGCAGAAACCCACTCATACACACAGCCTTTGTTATGTTGAGAGCATTTGTCTCTGTACGGCAGAGAGGGGTTAAATCCGATTGAGTCGATATCACTGGAGAATAGCACATACGGTGTGCAGTCTGAGTGTGTGCACAGGTTGTGTACATGTGTGTGTGTTTGTTCATGAGCAACATGGAGCCTGGGGACTTCCTCCCTCTCCGTCTGCAGCCCTCAGTTGAAATAGAATTGAATAGTCTGAATTCTCGATGGTAAATGTTCACAAAGTCAATACGAACTGTTAAGTCTCCCCTGCATTGGGGTTAGGGGCATTACCATTTCTGAGACTTCAGGAAAACACACACATTCACACACACACAGATAGTGAAGGAATACTCGCCAGATACCCCAAGAGATGCTAAAATATTTTTGAGTCCTTTGCAAAATGCTTAGTGTACATCCTGCTTAAAAATTCTGTTTTAGCATAACTCGGTGATTGAAGGCTTGTTTTCAGTTTTGTTCACTAATGTCAGAACAATGATGATGGAGGGAATGTGCCGTTTTTAAAGTGACATCAGTGCCTGAGGGACAGTGGTTATTACTGATGTAACCATGAATCAAGACTCAAGAATCTTCAAATGCAAATAAAGATGGGAATTGTATAACTTACAGACTACCCTTATGGAATATCTGTTGTTTTTTGTTTTAGGTTGTGTAAATTTTCTCAAAAGTAAAAAAAAAAAAAAACACACAGATTTTAGAATATCTTAAATTCAACCAAGTTTCAAAGGATGCTGCAAGTCAACAAATTGTTGCAACTTATATCTTATTTCTTATTTAATGATGAGACATTATTAAAGAATGTCTCATTATTAAATTAATTATTATGTGATTAATAAACTGATTTAGCTAAAAATATATTAGTTTTGTCTGAAAAATTAACATGGATTAATTTCAGATTTGACCTGTATAAACAAAGGTAGTTATAATTGTTAACTTCTGCTCCTTCATCTTATCTTTTTTTGGCAAAAGTTTTGTCATTTCCTAATTTTAAAGAATGAGTTTCATTCAGATCACAGAAGCTAATCAGGATCATACTTGCTCAGTATGTGGATGGGCCAGGTTCTCTCCATGCATGCGTGTGTTTTCTCCAGGTACTCCGGCTTCCTCTCACAGTCCAGAAACTTGACTGTTAGGTAACTGGCCTTTCTAAATTGTCCTTACATGTGACTGTGCATCCACACACAACCCTGTGAGGATGAGCAGGTGTAGACAATGGATGGATGAATGAATGGATGACTGGTACTTTATTGCCTAAACTACATCAAATTCAATTAACGGTTTGATAATGTTGATTCACAACAAATGTCATCTCAAGACACTTTACAAGAGAAACCGTTTCTATTCTATAAAACCCAGTTTGAAAAAAAATCTGAAAATTGTTTCACACATTTCCAACTAAATTCATGATGCAATATTTTGTATAACATAATTTTGCTGCAATTACATCTACAGATCTTTGAACTATTTCTCCCTCAGCATCAAACATCTAGAAAAAGGAGCTGAGTCAGGCTAACAGGACAATATCTGTAAGCATTTCTTTCTAAACTGCATTTTCTCCAGGTCTGAATTTCTTCCAGCCATCTTCCTCTCCCCTATGACCAGTTCTCATAAGCTATTAAAAAATGCCTCCAGAATGTGTCCAGGGTTAGTTTTCCTCTCAGGTTTTTGCATACAAGCAGAAAAGTTTGCCTTCTTCTTTTTGTGGCGTCTCCTACTTGACCATTAACAGGACTTCTTATGACTTTCTTTCATTCTTCAGTAATGTCTAGATTTATGGAGTGGATTCCTCTCTAACTCAGCTTTAAACTTCTCCACAACTTTTTTTTCCCAGTCTGCCAAGTTACTTGGTCTTCAGGATGCCGTTTGATCACTAATATTCTCTAACAAAACTGAGATTTTTACTGAGAATCAATTACACAGAGGTGCTAAATTTACTAATTAGGTGGCTTCTGAAATTACTTTTTAAAACTGTGTGTAATTTTCTTTTCCACTTCCTAATTATACCCTTTTTTGTGAAAGAGGACAAATGAGGCAGAGTTGGCATGTAAATGATCTTTTCTGTGTTAGTCAGCATCAGCAACAGTTTAGTACACTAATCAGTGTCCATTACTCTTGCAAGCTCTTGTAAGATGTTACATTCTGTATATGAAGATTTGTGTTATTTTGCTATTTTTAAGGTACATCTGTGTGATTTTCATAGCTAGATTTTGTTGTTATTCTCTTATCACCTGAAGTGTCTGCCAAGTGAAAGCTGCAAACATTTGGAGCTCTATGCAAACCTTCAGAATATCTCCTGCTGCTTTTTGGCTCAGGTCGCAGGTTACCACCATATGTGCAGTTTTCACACAGCGCTTCTGTGTAGAACCGAGATAAGTTAGTTTGGAGAAATTTGCAACGCAGTGTGGCGGTGAGCTTTTACGAGTGCTGAAGCCTCTAATATGTCCTGCTGGTCATTAACGGCGGGCCAGCGTGGACCTTTTACTGCGCCGCAGTGTCTCATTGGAAGAGCGAGCCATGAAACCCCAGGCCCTGTCAGTCAGTGTCATTTAAACCAGGACTGATTGGAACTTTCTCTGGCCTTTGCTTTGCCTCCTTCCTCCCTGCTTCTTTCCTGGCCGGTTCATGAATAATGAATGAGGATATATGCAGGCTGGAGCTCAGATATTAATGGAGCAGGAAAACAGAAGGAGGACCATCCTTTTTGCTGCCAGCCATTTCCCTTTTTACAACACTGAAACTGCCCCTGCCCGGTTTCCCTCTTTTTCCTACCTGGCCTTTTCCTCCATCTTTTCTTCCTCTCCTTCCTTCTAAGACAAAGCTCAGTTTCTGTCTCTTTCCAGCCTGGAGTTATTCTTTTCTCTTCTAGTTGTCACTGTGTGGCCAAAGGGTGGACAGGGACCAGGAATTGAGAACGTGCAACTATAAATTATACAAAAAAAGGCCAGACACAACTGGAGGACAAAATGAAAAATACAAAATTTACTTGCTGTATTAACAGGGTGCCTATTGTCTGTTACAGCATCTCTGTTTCATTCAAGGGCATGGCACAGAGTTTACTTCTTTGTCTGGCCTCATCCTGTCTCTCCTCCAGCCCTTCCGATCCGTCCACTCCGGCCAGAGCGTCTGGCCAAACCCTGGAAGTCAAGGACAAAAGGTACGGCAGAGTTAGGTGGAGGGCAGCTGAGTGAACTCTGCCCTCAGAACGCAGTCTTATTCAGCTCACTACGCTGATACACAATCTAAAAAATATTTCTTGTAGTGAATAAATAATATCACAACTTTAAGTATCCATTGCAGGAAAAACGCTCAACAGTTACTGGGACAAGGAAAGGTTTTCTGAAACCATAAGGCATTAGAGGAGCTGGCAGTATTTGAAGTCTGGCAGAGCCAAGGCCCATCCTTGGATGACTTGTCCAACAAGGCCAGAGGGCGCTGATAACGGGCACAGCCTTATAACCCTACTTGCGTGCCAAAATGTCTCTGCGTACTTCACATCCGCACCTTATAAGGTCAGATGGGCAGGGAGTCGCTTCTCTTCGGTCCAGAAAGCTGTGAATTGGCTACTGGTGGAAGGTTGTGGTAGGCAGGCCAGATCCCACCGTCCTAAATCTCTGACCCAGAGCTTTTTCATCGTCTCCGGGACCAACTGTCGCATCAGACGACCGGTTTATCCAATCGAAATGAAGTCTGACTCTAATAAAGTCAATACCTTTCTGATAATCTAAAGATTGCTAGTAATACTTTTTTATTTTTAAGCACCAATCAATTTATATGCTTCTCTAATCTGAAACAAACTACCATAAAACATGAAGTCTGGCAGAGACTTAATGCAACTTATATTCTTATTAGGTCTTATTAATGATGAGACATTTGTTTAGAGCTGAATTTGATTATCAGTCTGTAGTTACAGTTCAACTTGTAACCTGTTTAATTTATTTTGCCACTTTAATGTTTTACTTGTTTTTTTTTTATTTTGTCTTCTTTTTAAACATGCAAAGCATTTTAAATGGTACTGTTTTTCAAATATGTTGTACATATTAAATCTAAATTAAATCTGAATTTAATTTCCAACTGACTTAGAGGAAAAAGTGATGCTTTAACCACAAACGTCAGTGTATTTTAATTGGGTGTACATGTTACACATCCCAAGTACCAGGACTGCTGTAACAGTGATGCACACAATCTATAATAGCAAACAGGATTAAGCAATGACATCTGAAGTGCTGCCTGTAGGATCCAGATGGTGTCTCATTTATTTGTTAACCAACAAATAAATTAGTGTGGAACCAAGGCATTGTGTATTAAACAGGATAAATCAACTGTTTTGAAATCTTTACTGCATTCAGCTGCATATTAACTAACCTAAAAATCAAAATGTACACTTTTCTAAAACTTAATACTGATCAAAATAGAATTACAAAACTTACAAAAAATATAGAGAATTTAACATGCCATTGTTCCAACTTTGACCTCTGGATTCCCACACTTCATGAACAAAGACTAGTTTCTCTACCTTTAACTTCATCACGATTCACTTTACTCCAAGGCTCTACGCTACTTTATGAGTCACCAAGCAACATGCGCTGTTTATTATTCAAGCAAAAGAAAAATAAAACTCTTAAACCCCGGAGTTAGTAACATATTACAGACTTCTAGTCATCAAACCCTGGCGACACTTTCCCAGCGCGGGTTGGTATTCTGTCAAACTAAACATCGATAAAACTAACAACTATTAGCAGAAAAATGAACAGAAACCTGAACTCAAAGCTATCTACTGATCAAATAAGAGGTAAACATCCTACAGGATAGTTTTGATGTGTTTTCACCAGGAACTGACCTGAACAACAGTAGAACAAGATTGAGCAGTGACAACCGAAGCTCCGCCCTTAGCATCCATATTGCCTGAGGCAAACAGGAAGTCCGCCCCTACTTCAACGCAGAAGCAACAAAGGTTCTAAACAAACGTTCCGCTTCAACACCACTGATGCTTCCTTCTCAGATCAAGCGCCAGAAATGCAGACAGAATAATATGCCAAAATCTACACAAAAATAACTTATTTATGGGAAAATAAGTCAATCAATTAAAAATGGAAATATTTCATAATTACAGAACAACTGGGTCCTGTGGTGGCGCAGGGGCTCGGCACAACCCATGCATTGAGGCCTTAGTCCTCATGGCAGTGATCGCAGGCTCAATTCCTGACCTGGTGACATTTGCTGCATGTCTTCCCCCTCTCTCATAACCCTCCTTCCTGTCTAACTACCTTCAAATAAAGGCCACTAGAGCCAACAAAACCTTAAAAAAATATAAAACAACTAAAGACTATGATGGCCTTTTAGGAGCACCCTATTTATGATAGATTAACACAAACTGGTTCATAATTGGAAAGTGAAAGACAAATCATAGATTGTTTTCTTTTTTCTTCTTCATTAATTCAAATCTGAAAACAATTTGGCCTGCATATGTATTCACTCTGATTCCCTTAAATAAAAACAACCACAAATAATTTACGATAAGATTCACTGTCTGTAATTGAATCTGAGAATTCTGGATTAGTTTATGTTCAGTGCATAATCTGAAAATACAAAGAATGTGATACACTTGCAAACATACCAAGACATGGCCACCCACCTAAACTAACAGGCTGGGTAAAGAGAGCATAGATATCAGCCAAGAGGCCCATGACATGTGAAAGGGACATGGAAAGCATGGGGAAGCATTTGATCTGGTGAGAATACATGGAAAACCATTGTTTTCAACAGGAAGATGGGCAGAGCTAAATTTAGTGCAGCTATGGTGCAAAAAAGACTGTGGGAGGTTATCACTGCAGCAATACAACATACGACCATAGCTACCGACGTTTAGATTCTTAGAAAAATCTAATGTGTTAGATTAACCCAAAACTAAATCTGAGAATCTGACAACATGAAACTTGAAAATGTATCTTTACAGACACATTTAATCCAATCTAGCTGAGCTGGAGCAAATTTGCATGTAAAAATGGACAAAAAGTTTCGTCTTTGCACATCTAAATGGAAACAGGAGACAGTGGTCAGTGCTGTCTGTCACTCCATTCACATTTCATATCTATATTCATTTATTCACAGAGGCATTACTATTTCTGCGCACACGCGGTTCAATTTGAACTTTGCACAACTTGCTAATAGGACTTGCAAGTTGGCAGCGCTGTTTTGCTGTCCGCATACTCCAAAGACTCATATAAAATATATTTCCTCAGCGAGGGAAGGTTTTGATCTTGGAAGTGAAGCAGAGTGTCAGTGAAATAGCGTCGAAAAGGCGTACAGTTCAAAAAGTTTAAAATCTAACTTTTTGTGTTTGCTTGGGTGAGCGTTTCAGCTAATTACGCACAAATCCCTCACGCTCACTGTTCCAATCCACCGGCACTGCTGTCTCAGCAGAGGACAAAGAAAACAAAGGAGACTGACAAACAAACACTGAGTGAAAAAAAAAAGATATAAAAGAGCGGAAGCTTTTCTTTCCATATAGCAGCAGAGCTGAGGCGACGGTGGCGTTTAATCAGTCGGTTTTTGCAGCGCCGTCAGCGTGAGCAGCCTCGGCGGTGCAGCCCTCTGATCAGTGCTGGGAGATGAGCTCCCCGCTGAGCTGCTGCCGCCCCTGAACCACAGGTCAGTCCTTGGTGAGTAGGTTTCATTCTGCTGTCGCCTTCTTAGTGCCATCTCCTTCTCTCATTAAGATATAGTGTGTGTCTGAGTGTGCATTTGCACATGCATGTGGGCTTGTGTTTGGTGTGCGTGGAATAACTGCACCCCAGGAGTAGCCTAAAGGGGATGTGGATTCCCGGCCTCCGCTGAGATGCAGCAGCACAACCAGGATTTCTACCAGTGGGGGGCTTTCTGTGGGTGTGTGTGCAATCCGCATCAAGTGACTCTGTGCCTCAGGGTCAGACACACACACATGCAGGGAAGGAGTTGGTGCTGCAGCAGGGTAAACAAGAGCAGCCTGTTAGATCTTATCAGCCTCATCACACGCTTTATTATGCTGATTTGGGAGAATACTGTAAACTAATCAGGAACCCAGGAGTCACGGGGGGACACCCGGCTTAAAGGTTAGGCGTACAGAGAGAAGAAAACTTGCTCTGCATCTAAACTCCCAACTTTTCATCTTCTTCTTTCTGGGTTTTTTTTTTTATTTTTTTGCTCACAAAGCTTCACTGCAACAAAAACGCAGCGAGTTTGTAGCAGAAAGGTTGTAACCTTTCACCCCTGGGCTTGAAAGGTCCAAATCATGCCTGCCTCGGTTCATTTCAGAGGTGTGTGGTGATTGACTGGCTCCGGAGAGCCTGCTGCAGCCTGGGGATTTTGAACTGAAGTCAGGACTCTTTCTGCCTGTCGCTGTATGCTAATGTTGGCCTTTAAGCAAATTCACAAAACACACTTCAAGCCTCATGTTTGTTCACTTTGCATAAATGCATATGATTCTTATTCTGCGCCCAACATCTACAACGACACGACACCACAATGTTAAAAAGTTCACAATGTCTATTAATTTTGAGGCATCTGAATAACATCTCTGTGTTTATTAGCTTCCCTCCACGTAAATAAATATAAAATCATTCTTCCTTTGTGCTTTGTTAACTTTCTAAAAAAAATAGTTTGTGACTTTTTTTGGTGCAATTTTTCACAGTTCAACCTTTTCCGCTCAATTTGGCTTTCTGTCCGTCCATGTTCTCGTCTCAGCAACGTTTAACAAGCAGCCTGAAAGAAAGCGCTCGCACCGAAATGTGGCACATTAGCAAGCCAGAAACCAAGAAGCAAACGAGCTGGATGACTGGTGAGAAAATGCTGTTGAAAAGTGGGAGAGTTACCCTTTTTCTGGTCTCTGAGACAGAGCATAAACAAGAGCAGTAATTAAGAGTTTTGTGGAAATGCAGGGATGGAATGGGACACAAAAGCAGCCTCTGGCAGATCTGTCATCACCATCAGCATCAGCAGCGGTGTGCATTTAAAAATATACTCAGCTCATCTGCAGCTGTGCAGAATAAATTCAGTTACAGTCATAAAGGGAACTGCAGGAAATAAGTAGTTTAAACTGAATTTTACTGAATTTAGGAGTTTAGAAGATGTGTTAAAATGTGCATTTACACACATCTTTTAAAAGTTTTTTATGTTAAAAGTAAAATGTTTTCCTAATGTAAACATTCACAACAAATGTTAATTGCTGATCTGCACAACTGTCTACAGTGATGCACATGAAGTAGATATTCAAGCAGGAATGTCCAAAGTGTGGTGTGGGGGCCATATGTGGCCCTCTGGAGGATATTGTTTGGCCCTCGGTTCGCAAATGTAATGGTAATCTACAAAGTTCTTAAAAGGTAGGCTGCTTTATTAAAATATTGTCTATTTAGTATATTGTTGAAGAAATAGAAACAACAAATGTCTTCAGATTTTTTTTTCAGTTTTAACTAAGAAAAAAAAGTGGCCCCTTGTTTCTCTATTAGTTCGATAATTTTGGCCAAGAGAGCAAAACGTTTGGACAGGCCTACTCTAAAGTCACATCATTAAAAAACTGCAGGTTTAAGAACCATATGTAATTCCATTTTCCAAATTAAAAGGATGCCAGGTTCAAATTCTTGAACAAATTCCATTATGTGGGATTTGTTCACAAAATGGGATATGGAACAATTACATTTCATATTGTTCCATATTTTAGTCCAGCACCTTTAACTGTCAATTCTTCTTTCTTCCCAGAACATTTTGCACAAAAACACAACATAATTCTAGTGGAGTCTAAAAAACTGCTGTTGTCCACAATGAACAGAGACATCCACAGCACAGACTCAACTATATTTTACAGGAAGATGAAGGTTGTACCTGAGGGTCTGTGCCTGAACTGCTCTTGCGCTATTCAGGGCTTCAGAAAGCTGTTGTATTTTTTACTGCCACCTGGGGGCAGTCTGAAAAATATGTTGAGAAAGGTGACATGAGAAAGGTGGAGGCCTTTTTTAAAAACTCCTAAAAAAAGAAGACAAAAGCCACAAATGGTAAAAAACTGTTTACTAGGGATAGAAAAAATAATTGTAGCAAAATTGCAGCTATTATTTCTGCTTTTTGTCAAGGCTGATTTATCCTTTTTAGTTTCTATGCCCTTTTTGTGAGGAGATACGTGAATATCCTCTACCTATTAAATGATATATCCTGGAGGTTTGTCTTACTTTTTCTACACTTTAAGCAAGCGTTCATTAGAGGATAATCCAATTGTAACTCTGGAGGAGCTGCACAGATTCACAGTTCAGTTGGGAGAATCTGTTAAGATTTGTAGAATGAATCTTTGAAGTGGGATTAGAAACCATAGAAGATCCTGTCTGCATTTTACCACAAGACATAGAATATAAAAAAAACAAACATTAATGCAACTCAGTGTTAAAACACAAGTAGGGATGAATAAAAATTGCTTTCTTATCTTATTCTACGACGAGATTAAACAAGTAATAAATTAAAAATTAAATATAAGTTCATAAATATTATGTAGATAGTGTTAAAAATCAATAAAAGCCATGCAATACACTTTTAGCATTCATTTTCGTGATGGCCTGAACAGCTGGTATGAGCTGAGAAAAGTTGATTATCCTGCAAAATTTGTTCAAAATATTAGCTTTATGGTTATTTAACTCCAGAAAGCTTCTGTTGTGAGCAGACGAGAACCCGGAAATCCTGATTGTGTCATCATGTAGCATCACTATCTGCTAACTAGAAAGAGTTTTTGAAGTAACCTAACGTAGGGGTTCACACATCTTTGAAAAGGGGCGAAGAGTTATGGAAAAACAATTTGAATCTAATTGGAATTCATTGCCAAGTTAAACATTAAGATACCGAATGCCGTCATTCTCTCACTACATTTTGCTGTTTCTTTTACAAAACTAAGATACATGAGATTTACATGTTGCAAATCTTGTAACTGAAAACATTCAGTAGGGATTTCATCCTTAAGCGTGTTTATGTCTCCACATACTTTTTGCCTCCTCACTACAGTCATGCACTCATGTGGCCCGATGGAGAGCGAATCAGCTGTAATCTGCACCTGCACACTTTGGAGCACCTTGATATAATAAGCCGTCTTCAGCATGTTGGCACGGGCTGTCATCAGGAGATCGTCTTGGTTGAAAGCAAACGGCTCCTCGGCCCCCCTCCTCTAACATGGGAGGCTCCAGCGGGGCTGTCTGTCGTTTAGGACTCGTAAACAAGGTGCATGTTGAGAGTCGGAGGGGTCCTGCTGCTTTGGAGTTTCCTGTCTGCTGTCAGAGAACAAGCAACGCAGAAGAGCAGCGGAGAAGAGAAAAGACGAGGACAAGGCAAGGAAAGATGGAAGAGGACAAGACAACAAGACAGAGGCAGGCGTGTGAGGAAAAGGAACACATAGGGAGGGAAAACATAGGAGACAAAACAGGAGAGGAGGGAAGAAAAAGACAGAAGACAGAGGAGGACAAATAGGGAACAGGGGAGGACAGAATGACAAGCGGAAGATTTCAAGGGAGCAAAAATAACCAAAATGTTACATTTTCAGACAAATGACGAGTAAATGATGACAGGATGATTGATAAAAATATCTTGTGGTCAAAAAATAAAATCTTGGTATGTCCATAAGGTGAAAGACAAACATACTGAGCCAGGTGAGCCGGATGTCCATAAAACTGGAGAGAATCAGGAGTAGATGAATTAAACAGACTGAAGATATGAACACCGAAAGAGAGGACAGAAAAAAGGAAACAGATTAATGGATGAATTTGAGTTTATCAGAAGAACTGGGTTGAAGCTTCAAGCAGTGCTCAGGTTTTCAACCAAACCTAATGGATTAAATTAACTAATATCAAATGTCCAGCCTATCACAGAAGGTCTAATCCTAACAGAGTTGCACAGAGGCTGGGATGAAAAACATATATGTGTCTAGAAGTGAGTTCAAAATGAGTTTCCATGGACATGTGTGGTGAGTTTTTTTTTCCAAGGTTTAATTGTCTCTAGTGGCCTTCATTTGATAGTTAGTTGGTCATGAGAGAGGGGGAAGACATGCAGCAAAGGTCACCAGGCTGGGAATTGAACCTGCGAAACTGAGTTTTAGTTGAGTTTAGAAATCAAATAGGTCTTAATTTTTGACCGAATGTTTGGTTAAAATTTCTTTTGCTTCTGTCCCAACAGCATCAATTCAGCATTTGGGTTGGAAGAATAACCTAGCAATCTGTAGAAGACGTGAAAAATCAACCTGAGGTGTAAAGAACCAAATTTCCCCCAACAGTGGAGAAAAAAAAAACAAAAAACAAATGGAGCATCGGAACGAGAGATTACAAGGTGCCTCCTTTAGATGCCTGCATATGGAGATAGTTTTTTTAAATTGAATATAACTAAATTAAAGACAGAAAGAAAAGCAAAGAATAAACAGTGAAAAAAGAAAAGATTAAAAAGACAAGATCATAAACTTCAGAAGGAAGGACAGGAAAGATCAAACAGAAAGAAAAGACCATGACTTAAAGAACAGGAAAGGACAAATCTGAGCAAGATGAGACTAGAGACAAAACATTAAATCCAAAAGATAAAAGAACACAATTAAGACCGAAAAAGACACAAGAAGGCTGTGAAAAGATGAAAAGAAACAGAGGAAGACAGAAGACAAAAAAAACTCTTACATGGAGCAAAAGAGTGGTCAGAGAAGAGCTAAACTAATGGGACATATATATAAAAAAATAAGAAAATCAATGATCTGAGGAGGACAATCTGAAGAGACAAGGACAAGATAAAGAAAGGTCAGAAACGGCAACACAGAATGAAAATGAGAACAGGATAAGAAAAAACACAGAGACAGAAAAAGAGAAAAAGAAAACAAAATAAGACAATCATTCACAGAAAACATAAATACGACCCAACAGGAGAAGGACAGCCGGACGCAGTGTCCACTAAGTCCTGTGACGACCCTTCATCTGACAGCAGCACCTGGCTCTACATCATCTCTGTGTGATTCCTCCAAAAAGGCAACGCCTTTTGTTGTTTTGTGTGCGCTCATGTACGCGTACAAAAAACATTTCGGCTCTCCCGCAAACACACACTGACATCCAGACACGGCGCTCACCTGGAGGTGGTGGGTGGGAGTGGGAGGATGGGGTCTGTGTTTAGCTGTGGGCCCTGCAGACAGGGCGATCAAAGGCTCCTCAGTCTTTGTCTGCTAACGTTGAATAGACAATAGTAAAGAGGGCTCGCTTTGATTTCAGCTCACTTTTATTGATCACAGAAGAGCAGGGATTGAAATATGAGAGACAGCCCTGAACTGGATTCTTCTTTAGCTATTGATTATATCCAGAACAGACGGCATTTCACGATGATCCAAGTTTTTATTTTATCCTCTTTCTTTCTTTTTTTTGAACTATGAAAAAGTGTGTCTGGCTCCTTGCCTGTCTTTTTGTGCAGCTCTTACCACTCACTACCTTTATTTTATCAGACAAAGCCTTGTCTTAAGTCTCATTTTCTAACTGCTTCTTAAAGTTGACATCCCAAACTTATTTAGGATGTGCTGACAGAAACTCAGCCAGCTCCCCGTGTCTCTTTTAAGAAATCCTTTCAGTAAATCAGACTTTTAGGAGGACATTTTGTTTCCATACCCTCAGAGACGGTACAGCTGGCAGGGTTTGACTGCAGGGTCAGTGGGAACATGGAAACTCTGCACAGTGACCGTCCCACAGAGCTTTTCTTCTCTGCATGTTCAGCTCGACTCCTGAAATGGCTTAAATTTAATAACTGCAACCAGTTTAATGGGTCAGAATCTACTTATGAAGTGAGATATAAAAGTTTCTCTTGAGTTTAAGTGTAAGTTTTTATGCGGAAAAAATAAACTTTTGGTTCTATGCAAATTAATGCCACACTTTTGAGAAATTTGTTAGTTTAAAATAATTTTAAAAATCTCCATTTCCCAATTATGCACCACATATATTGGTTTATTATGATTTTATGATGTGAAATATATTGAATTGTCTTGTTGCTTAAAGGTGCAGTACGAATAAACTTGACTTGACTTATTGTGGGCGACTCCAACTCTGATCTTTGAGCTGAACTTTAAGATGCTCCAGCAGCCAAATCAAATTACTGAATTTCCTCTTCACATTATCATAGAAACTGCCAGAGGCCTGATTTGATTTATCAGTTTGATTCAGGTGTGTTGAGGCAGGAACGCATCAAAGGTCGGAGCATAAAGTACCAGTCAAATATGATTGTTGTAAGAAGTGGCAAAATGTGAAAATGTCTAAGGTATGAATATTTTTGCATGTTTCTGTCAGAAACATTTAAAAAAGAGATAATCTTTATCTTAGCATGAATCAGTCCCTAGGTTTGAATCCTGGCCTATGAGTGTGTGTGTGATTGGTTGCTCTATCAGTGTCTGTTGCCTTGTGATGGACTAGTGACCGGTCCAGGGCGTACCCTGCCTCTGACTATTGGAGATATGACCCTGCAAAGATAAACGGATTAGATAACAGATGGATTGATGGATAACCTTCATGAATTTAGTCCCAGCTAAGCATTTGGCGGCAGAGGTAAGATCTTTTCCCTTCATCTTTAGGAGTTTTTCTTCAGGGCCTGTTTAGTTTCAGCAGACAGAAGTGGTTATTTGGGGACAGCTCTTGGTGAGTTTATGGCCAGAGTGCTTATTTTATTGGAGCTCAGCACATGTGCAGAAGACAGTAAGAGAAATGCTTTTTCAACGTCTGGCATATGGATGCAATGTAAGATCTTTTAAAATCTCCTTGATGTATTTTTTAAAACGTTGGACTTTGACAGAAGACATGTGATAAAGTTTTAATTATGAAGATGGCGTCCGGGGGCCAGTTGTTGCCCCCAGAGTGGTTTCTTGTAGCCCCTAAATGTTATTAAAGAATGAATGTGATAAGTCACAGCAAGCAGTTTTGGAAAAACAGTGACTGATATCTTGCTTTTATTCAATCTTTAGTTTATTGTTGAGCATGTACAATCAATGTAAATTTTATGTTTTTATTTCAAAATCAGGTTTTTGTGGCCTCCAAGAGGGCTTTTCATTTAATGTTTCCACCACCAGAACCAAACACAGGGAGGCAACATTGAGTTTCTTGTTTTGTTGTTTGCTTTGGAGGGTTTTCTACAGCATTTCTTTATTTAAGTATTTATTTTATATAAGTAATTTCTTCTTTACCTCGTAGATTTTCTAAGACTTATTTGGAACTACCTGGTGAGTGAGCGGTGCTTTCCAAACTGACTTCTCTTTACCTAAAACTGTCAATGTGTTTGAATATTGAAATGACAGTAAATAACTAAGCCTGAGGTCAGTTGTGGTAAAAATACAGATAATCTTTGCTTCTAGCCTCTGACAGTGTCTTGGTTGCAGGCCGACTGTTGACTGGTTAACGCAGAGTGGGAAGAAACTGAGGCATTTGGTCTCAGGAAGTGACTAAGCAGAAGTGTGTCTTGAAGTGTGTGTGCATCTGCTGCTCTAATAAAAGCGTCTCAGTGAGGATAGGGTTTCTTTTGAACATGTCGAAGACGACATTTGTTCCCAATAGTTTATAGTTTCTGGAAGGGCCCGCTCCGGAAGGCTGAGCTGATGCTTCAGAGTTAAGTTTCGTGGGGTTGAGTTTTATAAAGCCCCCATAGCCCCTGCTGGATGGACAAGAGAGAGGCAGTTCGTGCCTTTTAAAAGCCCCTGACGGGTTTAGTGAGCCACTTGGCTTTTTATTTTGGCTCAGCTCACTGCAGGCTTCTTGTTCTTTGCCGTGCCCCTCCGTGCCGGCCTGGTGGTTGCAGATTAAGGACGTGCAGAGCAGGAGTCGCTCATTACACCGCCGCTCTGTGTGTTTGCGTGTGCGAGCCTTCATATGTGTTGGTGTGTAAGCAGCAGCGGTGATGAGTGACGCCAGTTGTGGCCTGCTGGTTGTAGCTTCCCACTGATAAATGACTGCAGGGACCGTCTTCCTCTACCTGAACCTCACAACGTCGTCCCCGGAGAGCCGCCGCTAACAAATACTCTAACCTGAAAACCGAGCAGACCTACAAGACAAGTGTTTCACTCTAAATATGACTTTAACCTGCTTAAAGTTACTGAAGTTCAAACAATAGCAGCCTTCAAATGATGTGCAGGAGTTTCCGCACGTGTTTGGAAACCGTCCCTGGTGATTCTCGTCTCCCAGCAAACTAATATGTTTGAAGCCGGCGCTGCCACTGTCAGGCATAACCCCACGAGCTATTTCAAATGTGCAAAAAAATATTGATATTCCTGGCTGCTAAAAACAAAACAAACAAGAAGAGGGGAGTAAAATAAATAAATGTAAGAGGATGTCCCTTGGAATGGCCTCATTCTTCCTCAGAAATCACCTGAGACACCTGATAAACTTCTTTCCCCCCAAACCTACACTTTTACACAATGCTTGTAGCATTACAGTATTTATTTATAGGAATGCATCTCTTTCTCTGTATTCGTCCTCAAATTTAATAGGAGATCATAACACATGGATACATGTGAATTCACATACTCTTGTGAAAATGTTTAAAGAAAACATTGTCTTGGTGTTGGATCAGTTTCAGTTCAGCTTGAAATCGATTCTAGAAGTTCTGTGAAAATGTAGTATTTTATGTCACAGACCAACATGTGAAAAATGTCTTTTTTACCTCAAAAAAGCTACAAATCTTCTGCTGTCTGTGTCATAATCTCTCTGCACATACAAAGATTACATTTATTTCACTTTTTTATGCAGCATGGCTCAAGCTCAGTCAGATTGTGCTTTATTTCTTGTTTGCCCATCTTGCCATTCATTTACTAATTTATTAGGTTTGGCTGGGTTTTATTTAGGTGTATCAGAGTAAAGAGGACAAATATGACATTTGTTTCTTTGAAAAAACCCATCGATAATCATGTATTATTTTCCTTCCACTTCCCGATTAAACCCTAGTGCATTCTGGCTTACCTTAAAACACTAATAAAAAAGAGGGATATCATTGTAAAGTGACAAAAATTACAGAGCAAACCCTGAATAAGTTTACCTAGTTTAAATACTTTTGCAAGACTGAAAACCTCAAACTGAGCCACAGTTCATCACATGTGCTGGGTGTCTAGAGGTATCATCTTCTCACGGTATTTCTCACATAAACGGCCTGAGAACATGTTGACTGACTCATCAAACCACCTGCATTATGCGGTATCTGCCACCTAATAGCTGTGAAATGTGACCTCATCTTAATACTTTAAGGCATCTGACAGTTTTGCAGTGACAGCTGAGCCATTTTTCAGTCTAATAGGTCCTTATAGAAGCAGATAAAAAATGATTTTCTTCAGGAAATAATCCTTTAAATTGCAGTTTTCCTAAAAAATATAAACATCAACTTAACAGTCAACCGTGGCTTGTTGTGTAACTGTAGGTAGAATCTGTAATACTACATCATGTCCATGTGTTCAGTTTCCTTTATGTCACCTGGATGTTTGTCAGTCACTCTTGGTGCAGTAAGGAGTTCTCACCACAAGAGGGACTTACGGACGCATGGACATGGAGATGATGATGAACAAAAAGGTAAAGAAAAGTAGATCAGAAACAAACTTTGTTATAAATGTTGAAATGGAGAGACAACAATCCTGCACAGCAATAAACGGTGGGAGGGGCAGAGCCCACAGACTCCATGAAAACCCAAACAACTTGTGTTTAATTCCAGATATTTACGTTTGTTTGTTTTCACTGCGTTGAGGGCTCCATGGGAGCAATTTTTTCCGTGATGAATCTGAACTGGAGTCTCTGTGGAGTTCATTACAGAGGAAGAGCCAGTGCCCACCCCCACTGCTCGCTGGCCAAGAGGGAATTTGAGGACCCAGAGGGATGGGTTAGTTTGGGGTGGAGAGTACATGCAGGATGGGCTGCAGGGTGAGAGGGAGGCGGTAGGATGGAGCTAATGACCTGAAACAAACACTAACAATTCAGCAATAATTAGGAGAATGGCAGAAGTAAAAGAAAATGGTTTTGAGTTAAAGATTGATAGTTTTATGTCTATGTAGTTGAGGATGTTGTGTAATTGTGTTTGGTATCTTTGAACAGTCAGTATCATACCTATGCTGCACACATCATACGCTCACTTAATTTAGATACAACATAAACACCTCAGATTTGACCTTTAACCTATAAGAAATGCTTTTCTGAGCCTCCTCCAGACATCCTAACTGGGCTTTATCTTTTATATTGAGTCAAAACAAATAAAACAAATGATGCAGGTGGCAACATGAAATTCATTTGGTGAGATCAGTGTTACGAAACCACACAAAAAACAGCATCAGAAAACTTTGTTTACATTCTTATCTCTCATTTCAGCAGGCTGTATCAGGGATCTGGTTCTTTTGGTCATGTCTAATGGCCAAAGGTGAAGGTCAAGTCAAGAGCTTTGCTTTTTGGCTCAGTTATTTCTTGAACACAAGAGATGAGCAGCAGTGTTGAATTTACTGCAGACCAATTTATCTGTCCATCTCCCATTCCATTTCAACATCACTGGTGAATTAGAAACCGAGATATTTAAATAAAGCAAAATGATACGTTACTAAGGCTGCATTTACACAAGGCTGTAAACTGCTGGTATTTTCAGATGTTGATTGGGAAAAGTTCAACGTTTAGATGACACCTTGAGGAAGCTGTAATTATCATGCCAGGCCACTGGAAGGCGCTGTTATTTTATATAGTCCAAAGTGTGTGAGCTTTTGTCTCTTAGCTTAATATTCGTAATAAACAGTAACCTGCTGATTACACCAATATATTCCTTATCAGATATTGTGTAAAACTTACCAGGTTAAGTAGCACAACACAGCATAATGTTGTTCACCACTGATTTTGTTGCACTTGTGCATTTCACACTGTGGAGTACTTCACACATCCACCAGGGTTGTTAAAGAAAAGTTTCACTAGGACATGATTTCAAAAACTACCGTTGTGAGACATTCAGGTCACTGGTATTGTGAAAATAAGTGCAATGAAAATGTTATGGTTTATGTGAAGAGTAGCTATGTGCAAACGGGGCCTAAAACTACTGCAGACTGCTGCTACCTACTGTCCGGGTTGGTATGGAACAGGAGCCACCATGAGTTCAGTTTGGAGAATCAAATCAAAGTTTTATTAGTGAGTAAAGCTGGAAGCTCACATGAGCTAGGCCCATTCGAAAATGAATTTTCATCATGAATTTTCATCATGCAACAGAAGCTAGAGTTTTAAACTAGCTTCTGTTGCATTCCCTTGCTAACTGCATGCTGGTTTCGTTCTAAATCTTTAATTCTAACCAATAGTTCTTGCACATGTTTGTGGTTTGTGAAAACGATGCTGTGAGAAAACCACCAAAAACCTTGAGAACGTTACTGACAGTCTTTATTTGTTTGTTTGTTTTTAGTTTGCTCTTAAACAGGACTGGTCACTTTCCAACAGGTAGCTTGACTTCTACAAAATAATTATTTATTTGATGGAGGCTACAAAAGAAAGACAAAAAATATGCATAAGAAATACCAACTGTAGGAAACTTTTCATCTGATTGTTATATTTTGCACCAAAACCAAAACCTGCTCACAGAAAGAAAGGCCTTTATATTTCCTTGCTATTTAATGTGAAGAATAATGCAGAAATTCTCTGAGAAGGTAGATACCACACAGGAAGCGGATGGAGTTGTTTTTCTAAGATATATCTTTGTAAAGATATGACATACTAATAGATTTTATTCCTGTAATTGTTGGCTGATTATCTGAACTGTACAGGTCAGCCTTCTGACTCTAAAACATATAAGGAAGCTTCTTCTGCTTCAATAAACACTCAGCCCTGAGCATGCCGGGTCTCCACTCTGCCCTTCTCCTCCTCTGCTGTGCTGGGATGATCTACCTAGCTGACAGTAAGTACAACTATTGTAATGTTTGCCAGAGGAGACGGTGGGGTGGGTATCTTTTTTTATTAATATATGCAACTTCTACACAAGCAAAGAGCAGATTTTACAGATAAAAGCGTCCAGGCCACCACAGCAAGTCTGAAAAGTTATGCTGATTATGCTAAATTATCTTTGGGAAAGTCTGAAAACAAAAAGCGACAAAAAGTGACAAATATAGGAAACTTAAGATAAACATGATTCTATAATTGACTTTCATGTTTGGCTGTTCAAGTTTTAACCATTTTAATCATTTTGAATATTGCAATAAAGCAAAAGCACCAAGAATAATATTAGAAAAATGTACGAATGCACAAAATGCACGAATGCACGAATATCACCTTTAACAAAACTGTAAATGTGTGTCTTTAATTTGTCTTTAATTGTCTTTAATTAGTAATATTTAACTGTAACAAAATGACCAAACTAATAAATTACTTAGAAAAAAATTGGTTGTTGCAAGAATTAAAAATGCTAACAGTATTGAGCTTAAAGAATAACAGGGTGATGCAGTGTTAAGGAATGTAAAATAAAAGTTTCAAAACAACTTTTGTCTTTAAAGTATGTATTGCAGTTCAAGTATTTCTTTTGCCAAATCACTATAATAGTTACAATGCTTCCACTGTAAATGAAAAAAAGTATTCATAAATAAAATATTACATTTGAGCATTTATTTATTCACTCAATTAACAATTTAAGGTAAAAATGATTAACATTATTATGATCAACTCCAGACACTGAACTAAACAGCAATAAATTATTTCATTACAACTTGAAATTTCATTTTTTACTTTAAAGAATTTTAGTTTTAAGTTTAAGTTTTAATTCTGATTAGTCTTTAGATGCTGCACTTTAAAATGGCTGATAATCAAGCAGCAGAGACCAAATCCTGTCAGTTCAAAATGGTTAAAGAGTTTCTTCCAGTTTTCAACTTTTTAAATGTTTTGCTTTTCCCAACAGTTGAATCCTTCACAAATCCAAAGTGTGAGTATTAAATGGAAGTTATGAATGAGTGTTTTTAATTGTGATTTTTTTATGGCTTTTCTTGATGGGATCAGAAATTATTTTTACATTTTAATTTTTTTTGTATATTGTTTTTATGGTATTTTATTGGCTCTAGTGGCCTCCATTTGACAGTAGGCAGACAGGAAAGCAGGTATTGAGAGAGGGGGAAGACATGCGGTGAATGTGGCACAGTTGGGAGTTGAACTGGCAGCAGCTGCAGTAAGGACTCAGTCCTCACTATGTGGGTTGTGCCTTATCGCCTTGCGCCACCACGGCACACCCTTACATTTTAATTTTGACAGTGTGAGATAAAATGTCCTAAAACTTGGTTTTATTTAAATTAAAAATGTGAAACTGTTGCTTTTTACAGGTTTTTACAGTGTAAAACCGATCCAGTTTGGTTTCCAGATAAAGTTGACATATTCTGCTCCTGGTAACTACACTATAAACTACACCATAGCTGAGAAGGAAAGCTCATTTGAAAGAAAAGCCACTTCTTTCCTCCACAATAAAACTTCAAGTTGGGAAATCAAATCTCTGAAGCCGTGCACTGAATATGAGCTAAATGTCACATTAATTAACAATAATACCACAAAACTCTGTCACAACACTGAAAATAAAACTGCAAGAACAATGGGAATGAGTGAGTAAAATACTCCATATTTCATATTTACTTTTATTGACTGAAATGAGATTCTGTGTAGAACTGAGACAAATATGTGTTTCTGTGTTTCAGCTGAAAAAAACATCAACAAAACTTCCTGTCCATCTGGATATTTCTGTTACCAAAGTGGTTGGAACATCAGCTCTTTACTGTCAGGAAACAACGATGTTTCAGATGTGCAGTTCATCAATGGATCGTATCGTATCAAACCTGCTTATGAGAGCATTTGTTCAGAATTAGTTTTGAAGTTCCCACAAGAAAAATGCACGAACATCACCTTTACCAAAACTGAAAATGTCCCTGTTGGTATGTATAAAAGCATATAAATTATAAAATCAAATTAAAATCACATTCATTTGGTATTTTTTCTCCTTCAGACTTCATTGATCCAAACGACATAATTCAGCCTGAACCCACTGAACTTCCTGCAAGGATAAAACCAATATTACCTCCAAATTGTCAGGACCTCAGGGTTGAGTATAAATGTTCAGGTGAGTAAAATTATAGGTGTGGAAAAACATTTTTACTATTAAACTATTAAATATGAAACTGCAGACACAGATTCTTCCTTAATAATATATTACAAATATTTGTTAAATATGTTTTCTCTGTAAATTAGTTCTGAATATTTAACAGCTGATCCGTGTTAATAGACATCAGTCACTGCAGAAATGACTAAATGTTTGTGTTTCTTCAGGAATGAACAATGACTCTGTTGAACTGTCTGACATGAAGCCGTTCACAAACTACAGCTGTACTGGTGACATCAAGATGAACAATGTCTGCATAAATAAGACGACTAAACCTGTAAAGTTCAACATTGACTGTGGTTAGTTGGTATTTACTGCATCTCACTGGAAATAAGAAGCATAAAATTATTATACTAATACAGCCTGGAAAGAAAAACATTATCAGTAATTTGTTGCGTCTTATTTTACTCCAACAGATTTTTCAATAAGCAACCTGAAGAAAATTCCAACCAATACTTCCATTAAGCTGAACTGGGAACCAAAGAGTGATAAATGTCAAGGTATTATTGACAAACTGACGGAGCTCTCTTATAGCTGCAGCTGTCAGCCGAAACGTAAGTGAAATATATAGATTTGCTTTTCTTTAGTATATTTACATCAAATAATGTTTAATTCATCTTGATTAGTGCAACCATTTTGAATTAACTTTAACTTATAAATGGAAGATTTGTGAATCTATTATTCCTTCTGGTTTTATACCAACAATGTGAAGAAATAAAGATCTGTAAAATAACCAGATGTGACTTTAAACTATCACTGACCTGTGGATGATTTTAATGGAAATATTTTCTTAACTTAATGTTTAACATAAAAAACAAACAAACATTTCTTTGATGTTAATAATTGTTGACATCATTGTAAAGATATTTCATTACAAGTTGTTATTAAATCAATCACATAACAGATGGTGAACATGATGCTATCGAAGGTGAAGTTGACCAAAGAACGTGTAACATCAACAGACTTGAACCATACGAGGATTATACCTGTAAAGTCAATGCCATCTACAACAAGACAAGAACATTTAAAGATACAATAGAGACAGTGCAAACTGAGCCTGGAGGTAACCAAGAATCTTTTTCATTGTTTAATATTAATGGAGTCTACAAACACTAACTTCTTTAAATTAATTTAATAAATAATGATATTTGATTATTTGTTTATATAGTTTAACTTTCTGCTCAGCGGGAAGCTTATGAAAATTTTCTACTAGGAAACAAAACTTTTCTTTAACTATTTAAATAATATATAAATTATGTATAATATGTTGCAATTACAACTAACACTAAAGATTCTTTATTTACTTTTATTCTTTGTTTTTTAAACAAAGAATAAAACTATTACAATAAAGTTTTATTGTAATATTACAATAAACTATTACAATAAAGATGTTAGTGTAAATTGTCATGTAAAAGTTAAAATAAATCAGATATTTTGTAAATTATAAAGCTTTTTTTTTTTAGTTTTTTTTAGTCTTTTACATGTTTTGATCTGGTTCTAACATTTCTGTAGAAATAAAAGTTCAATCTCTATATCTGTATGTCCTAACATGCGTCTTCTGTCTTCCTCTTACAGTACCAAAAAAACCTTCAAGCATCGACATAACATTTCCAGAAAACAATAAGATCAGAGTGACATGTGGAATAAAGTCCAAAGAATTTTATGGACCAGGCAAAGACTATGTTGCACGACTTCATGGTATTGCTAACAGTGAACAGAAGAAAACAAAATGTGACTTTGAATTCAAAGATCTGAGCTACTTAACATTGTATACAGTGGAGGTTTGTAACAACCAGGGTTTTGTTTCATGAGGAAATTCCAGTTTTAGCTCAATTTTCTGCTCATTCCTAAGATGTAATCTGTCATTATAGGTAAATACTGACAATGGACGCCATAAGAGTGCACCTGCAACCAAAGAAGCAACTACTTATTGTATGTCCCATTTTATTTATAATACTTTGGATACTTTGAAAACTTCAGCTGCTACTCTCTGTATGTGTTGCTTAAATCGGAAACAAGGAAAAATAACAATAAATTCAGTTTTTCTCATTGTAGCTTGAATATTATTAATAACTATACATTTACCTCACTGTTATAAACGTTTCAGACAACAACAACGACGACAAAGCCCTCGGTGGGTCTTTGGTCTTCCTCATTGTCATCAGCTTCCTCTGTGTCGCATTCTTCATCATGAAGAGGAGAAAATCCAGAAAGTAAAACCGATTCAGCTGATCAGCTTATTGATTTTAACTGTTAAATCAACCTTTGTCTTCTAAAGTTAACCCTCCGACTTGATATGTTTCCAGTGTTAATGAAGAACAGAAGCTCTTCTCAACAGTCAGTGAGTAAATTTCAGATGGAATCACATGGAGATAATAAACAGCATGTTTATTGTGAATTTTTAATTATACCACTTCAATGAGATTTCCTGGATTTCACTCCAGATTTGAGTTTGTTTCATATTAGAAAAAAGTAAAAATAAAAGTATGTTGATATTGTCTTAATGTAATGATTTATTTCCTCTTGTTGTTACAGTCTATGTTAACATGCCACCACCCAAGTGAAATCATAACCACTGATGAAGATCTGATGGAGATGCAGATCAAAATGTTATTGTTTTATGATATTACACACATACTGAAGATTAAATATAATGCTATATTTCATTTGCTAGTCATGTCATCTAAAGATGTAGGTGAAATAAAACTGTATATCAATAAATGAATTGTCTAAACTCGGTTTTATTTTTAAGTCATAACATTTACATGCTGCAGCAGGAGAAACTGAATGATGAGTTTTTGTTCCTCAAACTGAGGATCTACACAGCTGTGTGTAACTATAGGACTTAGGCATTAGGACATAAAACCTTGAACTTTAAATGCCTGAAATCACTTAAATGAATTGTAGTTCTTAATGTAGTGGAATCAAAGGGTAAATCATGAATTAAAGGAACTACAATTCTCACAGGAATGTGTGATAGATAGGATGTTTGTCATTTCGGCTTCTTCTGGGTCTAATAATTCACCTATCTGTAGATGAAAAGATCAAGACTTGATATGCTGTAAAAATCAAAGTCAAATTCTGATTAAATTCTGTTACAACCTCACCCTAAAATCCCTAAAGTAAATTCTGGCACTGGGTTTAACATAAAACAAAGAGTAATCCAAACAGTTGATGAGTAACGAAAATATAATTTATTTTACAATTCTGCTAAAACTACAAGAAAGAAAAACACAGGGGAGCTTAATGCTTCAGGGTCTCCAAGGCCAAAATAATAAACAAAACACCCCCTTATAACTATAAAATAAAACAACCACTTT
>CAEGAF010193224.1:0-78388 GCA_903067075.1 Micropoecilia bifurca | reverse complement strand
GTGTGTGTGTGTGTGTGTGTGTGTGTGTGTGTGTGTGTGTGTGTGTGTGTGTGTGTGTGTGTGTGTGTGTGTGTATGATTAACACCTGGATGTGCTTGCGAGGTAAAGTATTTATGACGATGAGCAAATAAATTGTTTATGCAACAAAACAAAAGGCGAACGCAGAGTTGAAAATCCACTGATTGTGCTGAGAGACGTAGCATTTGGAGCTGCAACCGACATAATAGATCAATTATTAATGAGGAAATGTTTTTCACCTCCACCTTTCTCTGCATTACCTGGAGAGGTTTGCAGTCCAGCACAGGCATCTGGATGAACACCTGGACCTCATCAAGGGGCGGAAAATCACCAAAACAACAAGGAAACTGGCTTATTATTAAGTATTTGTTTCTTTATACACAAACATAACTCCAGATCAAATGCAAAAATAGGCTGAACTAAAAATAAAAGCGTATTATTAAGAAGGAGAAAGGTGGACTTTATTATTTACATGTTGAAAAGCCTGTTATTTTCTAGTGCAAATACTGAGATATTGGCTTTTAAAAACTAGAACAAAAATACCTGGTAAGACTTGTGTTATGCATTGTTGACAATAATATTAGTAAATTCACACACCCATATGCACATAATCTTTCACAGCCAGTATAAGGTGCCAGTTGTTGAGCTCCATGGTTATGTTGCCTCTTAATGTTTACATTTTCTAGATGGTATAACCACTAGAGGAACAAGTCAGCATCAGGCCGGGGGGCCAATCACCGGGCCCCTAACAAATCACCGGGCCCCTAACAAATCACCGGGCCCCTGACGTTTATTGCCTGCGCTTCCAGAAACTGTTGACGGTGGGGGGGGGGATTGTTCCGCGTTTTTTGTACCCAGGAAGCAATTCGCCAAAACCGTAAGTGAAACGGTCACTGGGATTGACTAGTTTATATTCCACTGAGGGAAAGTAACTTTAACATTAAACAGACCTTTGTCAACAGGTGAAGGCGCATTCACTCCATCTTCAATTAGACATGGAAGCGACTTGAAACCGAACCTCCAGACCTGGGCCCCCATCTGTGCCCCCCGTTCCCCTGGCCCGGGTCCCCATCAAGGCCCGGCCCGGGGGGAAGCCGCTCCCCCAGCTGCCCCCCTGCTTCCCGCCTGGGTATAACCATAAATTTGCAGATGCCACTTTTCTCCAGTCCTGTTTGTCTGTAAACACACCGTCTCTGTAGAAGACAGTCTGGTGATGAGCTGCTGATAAATACATACAGATTGTTGCATCCAGTGCAGCTGGAGTAGAACCGACCCGTGACGGTACTAACATACAATCGGAACATTAGTTTATCTTCAACCAAGACTCTTTCTTTGTATTTTAGAAAGAAAGTCCTTCGTTATGCTTTTCTTTTTAGATGTGAAGCTTTGCCGCTCAAGGAAGCCGGTTGTTGTCGGTTCCTTTGAGCCCCTTTACCTTCAGTTTTGTCTGAAGATTACAATGCCACGTCTCTTTGTCCTTGCAAAGTCAAAAGCTGCATTTCCACCATCTGGATATAAAGAGAAAAACAAGGTGCAGCCGATTCATTGCTTCTTTGGGCTGCAATGAAATTTCGGATCCTGGAGCTTTGCTCAGCATCTGCTGTTGAGCAGAAATGAAAAAGGAGATGAATTGTATCTGCCACAATGAGCAGGTTATAAAAGATCGTTTTAAATCTTCCACAGCTTCTCATCCAAGGGAACAGAGCTGGATTACTAAGATTTTAGAAATGGTCATGATTCTCTGTATGTTAACGCTGCAGCTTTCTGTGCAGCTCAGTTATTATTCTTTTACGTCTCCTATAATGTTTCTCCTAATACGTTACCTTTGGTCATAAAGCAGGATAATAATCATACATGTTTTCATCTTTGCTCCAATCTGTGTGTGTTTTATATTTTTTACTATGCTCACTTATCTTACTCATCTATGCAGACATTTAAAAGTTCCTTCCGTTTTTGTGACAGATTCTGCAAACTTTATTGAAACTCACAAGGAGAGAAAATATTGCAGATCATGTAACAATAACCTTCTGTATTCTCCATTTCTCTAATCAATTTTAGCCCCAAACCTTCAGCCGTCAGTGAGAATGTTGTTTGTAAAGAGGGATTTTATTTTCTAGCCAAACAAACATCCAAAGCACCAAACGTATTAAAGTTCTGCAGCCGAGTCGATGAAGAAGCTGTGGACCAGAAACAATCTGATTTATGAGGGAAAGTTTTGCATAATGAGATGATCAAATATCTTTAAGATGAGGTTTCAGATGGTCTTCAACAAAAGGAGACTGAATGCTGAAAATGAACCAAAAGCTGCTTGAATGTAGGAAAAAAATCCTGTTTTTTGTGATATTTAACAGACGTGTTGAGAATCATTTTAAATACGTCACTTGTTTTTCTTCCTGTTTGGTTTGTTTCTTGTCTCTCAGTGTGAATTTAATCACACTCTCATCTGCAACACAGTCACACTCTGCTGCTGTTTGCTCTGAGTTCTGCCCTCATAAAGGGATGATTGTCTTTATATTGGTCCCATTTTCAGAGTCCCAGTTTGGATTCTCAGTAGCTAATTATCCGTTTGCCTGCTACCTTCTGTCTGTGTTGCTTTATTTTGGATTTGTGGGGTTGGATGCAGTTATTATGCTTCAATGTTGCTTCATTTCCATTTCAAGCACATCTGGTTTCTCTGCCATGTTGGATTGATCCTTCAGTCGCCTTCATCGTTTCCACCTGTGTCTCATCAGCGTCTTTTCATTCGTTTGCACGTCTGTGTTTGGTCTTCAATTCGCCCTTTGGTAAAACGTTTAGAGCCACTTAGATCACAAATCTAACTGGCCCTGAAGACAAAGTATTATAAAATAAAAAAATACAAGGAGTGATGCAATTACTAGAATAAAACAAACATGTTATGAAAATAAAGTCATAATATTACAACTTTTTCTCTTTTTGACTTTATTCTCATTATATTATGACATTATTCTCACCACAATATAAAAAATCAGATCATGCATAAACCAAGTTTGAAAGTTGTCAAAAAACTTTTACACTTTTACATTTTCTGCAGCCACAGCTACTAAGTCTGAGCTTTTCTAGACTTTAACTGGTCATAGTGTATTTTTACTGGATTTCTTGTTTTTGAACAAGGATGAAATATCATCCAGAATAAAACCTGAGGATAAACAATCAGCACAACCTCAGCTGAATCACCTCAGAGATCTCGTATAGAATCAAATTTACCTTGAATCAAATTTGTTTTATATGCAAAGAAAATGTTTGTCCATGTCTGCTAGATTATTCATAAGGATTTTAAAGATTCCTGTAAAGGATTTAAGTTTATAAAAGGTTGTGGAATCGGTGCCGTCCTGCAGGAAAAAGGTCAAATCTGCTGAAAAACATCTATAACCAGCTGTGGTTTGCTGCCGGCTGCTCCGTCCCAACCGGCTGCTTCGTGTTCATTGATTTTCTTCAAGGTGCTTCTCTCCTTGCATTGTTGCAGAACTAGTGTTGCATCTCCAGCAGGTAGGAAGCTGGTGATGCAGAAGGGCGAGCTTCACCCTCTGGACGTCAAAGCAGATAAAAAAAAGAAAGCATCTTTGTCCCGTCGCCGTGGATACAGTGTAGCTGCAGATACTTTGTTTAAAAGCACAGATCTCAAGCCTCACCACTGTTTTCTGCTTACTGGCTTTCGGTTATAAACAGACTTCAAAATAAAAAAAATGTTTTCTTCCTCTCTCATGGTAGGACAAATAGAGTTTTACATTCCCGTCACGCAGGACAAACATTTAAAGTTGATGCTCAGAGGAAACATTTGAAACTAAGTTCAGTTTCCAACATGTACTGGTTAATAAAACTATAAATATAAATGAAAATATGAGGGTTTGTAAAATCTGGGCATAACAGGAGTTGTCAGAAATCATTTGTAATCTCTGCCTTTTACATGTTTCCTCTCCCATCTATCTTTTCACACCTTTTCCTAATTACCCTCTACATCATCTTCCTAATTTCAAGCTGTCTGCATGAATGCCATAAATCACTTAAGTGACCAGTTTCATGTATTTTTGTACTTTAACTAAACATAAAGAGCATAACAGAGTTTGAAAAAAGATCAAAACTATGTTGTGCTTTGTGTTACTGGGTGTTGTAATTGTTATTGGTGGTTATAAAAAGTCATAATAATATGGTTTTTCTCTTCATGCTCAGTTGAATGTCAATTGGCTTGTTCCCATTAGGACCCAGACAGATTAAAGCTCAGCTACGTTCTCTGCTCTCCACCTCGTGATTGGGGGGTCAGAGGTCACCACCTGGCCTGGTGGGGGTCATACCGGCTGGTCACACACCCTCTGATTTTGGTTGCACATTTTAGAAACATTAAGAGATGCAGGAAAGTGTTTACAGCCGGGTTTGTTCCTGCAGGAACCAGGATCTCAGTCATTTGTAATGTAACAACAACAAGATGAGTTGGAACATTATGTGCATGAATGTTATCGACAGTTTCCAGCACCATTCCTGTGATTCACAACAGTCATTTATGTTGCAGTTGAGAGACTTGATGTTTGAAAAAAACAGACTGCAGTCAATAGAAACAAGTGAAAATGGAAAGCAGCGTGTTCAAACTACGATCTACCAACGGAAAGCTTTAGAAAAAACTGACCTGACTTTTAAGGCGGGTGACTTTGTTCTTTGGAAAGCTTAACTGAAAATAACTTTGTAAACCCAGATTCATAGAAAGAATAGAGTCAATCATCGAGGTAGCTCTGTTTTTCAAGCATTTATTTGCAAAAAAAAAGAAAAAATATACTGAAAGACCATCAATCAGAAAATCTTACTTTCACAGGAGAAAAAGCAAAGTTTGTTGACAGAAGAAGTTGACTCCAGTTTCTGCCTGCCCTTTACTCCAACCAGCCGTTTGGTTGGTTAGTTTACTACTTTTACCCGTTTATTTAAACTTTTGTTCATTCAGAAGTAAATTTATTGAGATCATCTGTTTTGCAAGAGTCCTGGCCAAAAAACTCCAGTTGGATACATTTTGCCTTTTGCTTTATTTTTGATAGCATAAATTCAGCAAGTTATTGGAAACATTCCTCAGAGATTTAGGTCCATATTGACAACGTAGCTTTACACAAATTAATGGAAATTTGTCAGCTGAATATCGTTACATTTTCCAATCCTCAATAGTTATTTGGTTGAAGTGGACTGGAAACCACCTCCGTCAAGTAACCCACAACTTCCTGTTTCCTTTGCCAGTCACTTTTCTGCTTGTTTTTCACAGTCTGACCAGAACACCAACTAAGAGAATGGCCCCCCCGCTGACCCGGGGCACCGGCCCCCCGCACCGGCCCCCCGCCGACCCGGAGGACCGGTCCCGCGTCAACCTCAACAAGAAACTGCCGTCCATCTTGGATTTTTGTGAATCTAACCTCCACAACCGTTTCTGAACTGTGGTCTGAGCTCAACAGATCTGCCTGTATGAAGGAATTCAAAGGTGCTGAACTCATGAATTAAGAGACAATAAACAAAACTCCATTCTCTCTGGCTCACAGATTACCAGGAACACATTTAATGCAAATCTGCGGCGTCACACATTACATTTTCATCATCCCATTTTCATCGTCTCAGTATCCAAAACGTCTTATTTTCTATTCCTGGCTTCGATCATTTACAGTCCGCTATTGTGTCTTGGAAAGCGTCTGACCAATGGCGTTCCGAATCTTGCTTCTGGCTTTGTTTCCACTGAATGTGTGTTGGAAGTACGGAGAATTCTGGGCTTGACATCGTGGAAGTTAAATCTGCTCCCTCAGAGGACCATTAGTTCAATTGTTAGTCTAAACAAAGGTTATTTTCCAGTTCGGTCCGACTCATTCGCACCCAATCATTCCTTACACAACAACTTACTGGGTCAGATGGACCCAGCACATTCAACATAATACTTTCCTTTTCAGTAAAACATATCTTAATGTGAATCAACATAACTTTTAACTATTAACATAATTATATTCTTCTACACCTGCGGCTCTCATAGATTCAGCATGTTTTCTGTGACAGGCTGAGCTGTGTGATAATAAATTCAGCGTAACTCAAACGGACACGGTAAAGTTCCTCCGTCTGTTTCTGCCTCGTCTCGCTCATGTCGGCAACACGGAGCTCAGGCTGCATTCAGGAGACGGATCTCAGAAATCCCTCAGATCACGAGAGCAAACACAGACATTGAAATGCAAACAGAGTTGATCTTTTTTCATGGTCATAACATTTTCACTGAACATACGAACGTGTCATCTTTTACTGTTTAAAACTAACTGTGCAGTTAAAGGAAGTGTATTTTTGATCTAATTTAAAAAGATTGTTTTTCTTACATCACAAAGTCTTCATGTCAGCCGAGGTGCTGCTGATAATCGGGTTTAAAAGTAATTCTGGTTTCTCTCCTCCGGTGGGAAGCAGGTATTCCTCCCACTCATTGACCAAATACTTCAAATTAACCCTCCACGTTCTGCTCGGCCCTCAGCTTTCATGTCCATTTACGGATGTTCACCTCATATTTCCCAGAGGACAGATAGACATCAGGAGGGAGACATGCCTCAAGCTGAATGGCACGAAACGTTACTCTGACTCTGTGATGTCAATTTTCACGTCAACAGAAACCCGTCGTGCCCCAAACCTCCAGCTTTGGTGCATCGTGTGTGAATTAGGTGTTTGTTGCTCATGATTTACTCTAAAAGTAAACCACAAATAAAATTAAAATTAAATCCTTGAGTGCATTTTGCATTTTCATTCAACTCTGAAAGCCCCAAATGAAATCAAGTGCCACGAACTGAAGAAGTGGTTTAATTTCCTGACTTGGGGCCGAAACTCAGTATGAAAGCAGCTGCTCTGAGGAAACATCAAATGATTGTTGAAGAAACACCAGGAACATCAGCCGGACACATAAAACAAAAACAGGCGTGTTGAAGATTTTATTAAAATGAAATTCTTAAACTTTCAGAGGCCTGTACAGTCTGCAGCTACGTTTCCATATAATTGAGCAATTTGACATTTTGAAACACGTTAATTTAGAAAAAAAATAGTTATTAGATGAGGGTTTGGCGCAGGATGAGGTGAGTTTTTGGGCCGTACTGAATTTGGTTTATTTCCAACAGCTATAAATTTGAAGTTTTTCACATCACAGGAGTTACTTGATCAACAACTGGATGTTGCTGCTGTCGCAAACCACGAAGATGCAGTAAGTAATTGGAGGATGTTTATTAAAGACTTATTGCTTTTTGTTAAATGTTTTGTTGGAACTACTTCATTTGAAAATAGTTTGACAGGAAAGAGGATTATGAGAAGGAGGGAAGATATGTGGAAAATGCCACCAGGCTGGAAATTGAACCTGCAACCATCACCATGAGGACCCGGGCCTCAATATGTGGGCTGTGCTTTGCCTCTGTGCCACCACAGCACCGCAACCTATTGCTGTTTAGATTGTGTTTATTTCCCAAGCTGTGTTTTTTATCAATATCAGAATATTGACAAAGTTTTGCATCCATTTGTAATTTAAACTCAGCTACTGTGTGAAGCATCTGCTTCAGAGATGATTAATTATGCTCTAAAAAGTGTTTTTAAGTTTTCAGAAATCAATTGGGTTGTAAAATTTCGGGAGTTTTAAAGATAATTAATGATAAACAGGATGCTGTGCAGAGCTAAGGGCTGACAGACGATGCCGCTGTAACGGCTGAACACACCGTTTATCGCTACATTTTCATCTGAATTAAATTAAATGTAAATAGGAGCATTGTTAGAGTCGGCGCTCGCATGTTTCTATGTGGCGGCTTCATGCAGCAAACCAAATCAGCTGTAGGAACATTTAGCTGTGTAAGTCATCTTAACACCTCGATAACTAATAAATAATCAAAAAATAATAATCACAGCATACATGCATGAAAATGCTGCAATACCCAATATGTTTGGGATTTAAAAGACTTGACAGCCAACTGATTACTGATTGAAAACACCTAAAATTATTTTATATTTTCAGATTAAAGTTACTCCCCTAGATTACTTACATAAAACTGCTGATTGTTGCAGCTCTAATGCATTTTCAGGTCTCTCCATGTACGTAAGCATACGTACGTTTTAGTATTCAGAGGCAGGAATTCAGTTACAGTTGGTTTATTCATGAGCAGAATTATAATCTATTAAACAGAATAAAACAAATCATCAGCATGTTTAAGACTCCAGACTTCATTCCCACTGACATCAAGCTGAACGGCTTGTTGTTGTTTCCAAGCAACCACTTAATAACCTGTCAAACTGGTTCGACTGGTTCATTAAAAAATGAAGAGGTGAACCTGGGCGCCGTCATGTGATTCATTTATTCATCGGATGAGTCATCCAGACGCTGGACACACGACTGCATGGCTGCAGAGTCTTTTCAGAATAAAAGCAGGAGCGTCGCCCATCACTGTTGTTGGTCAGATAGAGATAAAATCTCTCAGTGTCCGATTCCAACTTTCAGAGCTATGACTCGATTCAGAAATGGCTGTCAAACTTTTTGATTCATAAATACATTTTTCTATTCACATTCTGTTTGAATTATGTGAATGTCAAGAGGAAAACAGTGTAAACAAATTTAACGTTTAAAACAATATAATATTCCATACTGTACCATTTTAAATTAAGCAAAATTGGTTTCTGTAACTTAAATAACTGGTTAGCTCAACAGCCTGGTTTTTGTTAAATAAAAAGCAGAAAAGAATTATTCAATATACATGCAGCGAAAATGTTTAACTTTTGACTGATAGGGTTTTTTGGGGGGACATTTCTGAGATTAATCTGAAATTTTCTGAAGTTTCTGGTTGAAATGTAAATCTTTCTTTATCCTAATATACCGTAGTGACAGCAGTGAGGATGATTGGCTGCCAGAGAGCAACAGAGACACAGAAACTGAGGATGATGCAGGAAAACTAGTCACTCAGGATGCAGATATGAACGATAATGAAGGCCAGGGGACAGACACCGATATGATAGATTTCTTTAGGCATTTGTGTCCTGAAGATCTCATCAATGGCATACTTTACAACACCACTTTGAACCCGGTTTTCAGAAAGGAAAGGCAATCTGGCTGTGGAAAGAGGAAGCGCTCATGTTTTATGGATCAGCATGTTGATGGGATACATTCAGCATCCTGGATGTGCTGGTCCAGTGAGAATCGTCTTCGATGTGAACGAGGCTGCTGCACGAAAAAAACTGAACACGTCTGAACACTGTGAGGCTCTGAGCCTGGATGCTTCAGCAGCTACAACAGTGAACTGTATCAGTGTTTAGTGTTGAACACCAACATCTGCTTATATGTGGAAATAACTCTGTTCATGTAAGTGGAGATATTTCCAATTAGTCAGTGTAGAATATTTATAGCTGTTAGTTTCCCTGTTCAATAAAACAATCAGAAATATTTATAGTTTTACCATGCAGCATGAAATTCCACTGGAATGGACACACTCCCTGAAAAAAAGACATTCTGCAGTAAAAAAATCTGACATTTTTTACGTTTTAATTTTTAAATATGAAATGAAAACTGATATTTATAATTACATATGGGGACTGGTGCATGGTTAACAATCAAAACTCTAGTTTTTGATTGCTTTTGCTTAAAAACCTCAGTTTGGTTCAAGTGAACTCTGGCGCGGTTCGAATGCATATGTGGGTCCAAGCAGACTGGAGATGCTCCAAATGCAGGAAGCGGACTACAATACAGGGCATTCTGGGTAAACAGAGCCAAAATAAATGTTTAGCACTACAGGGAGAAATGTCTCCTGATTGGTTTTACCAGAGACAGAAGAGGAATCTTACAACCACTAGAATCTGCTGCTGCAGTTTTGTTTACAATTGGTGAGGGAGAAGCAGGCTGTCTTCTTCAGGGGTTTTCAAGTGGTTTCCTTCAGTAGTTCTTGGTGCAGCGCCCCCACAGGCAGGAAGGTGAACAAGGTTGCTCAAAGGGTTTGGCTGGTGTGACTTGGTGCTGTGTGAAATCGAACTGCAGCAGCTGGAAGTGGAACAAATGTTTGAATTTTGGTCCCCAATCGAATCGATGTGAAAACACCGTCAGTTACAACGTAACCGAACACGTAGCTGGTCGTGTGAAACACCAAAGCGGTTCAGGGCAGCAGAGTTTAGACCAATCTGACCTAAAGGTCACTTCCTGCTGACCACACCTGCTCAGAGTTGTGGAGTGGCATCTGGAGAAACCCGGCATGCCTTTCTGCTCTTACTGATCCGCCCTTTGTCTCGACAAGCTGGCCACACCTGATGAAGAAAGAGCCAGAAAATGAAGGTGAACTGCTCCCACAGGCAGAACCTGACAAAGTATTTGGACTTTTACCATCGCACTGGGCCAATAATGGCTCATCTATCTTTGTCCGGTAGGAGTTTTCCTTTGATTGATGGGAAGTCAACTCAGCTGGTGGTCTATAAACGCCTCGTTCATTTAAAATGAACCGACAGCTGCCATCTGCCCAGGAACTGAATTCTTCTGCCCCCAACTTTCAGCTTTAGCTTTTCTCTCACATGATTGGCTCTGGCTCTTCTGTCCTGCCAAGAAAGTTTGTACTGAACCTGCAGTAAAACTCTTACTTTGCTGAGCCACTTGTGTGCAGCATCAGGTCATTAGCACTTCAATGCGTCTTCTCTGTGGATTTCCCTGAGCATCCAGTCACCCCTCTGAGAAAGACGATCATTTTTATCACTGTCTTCATAACCTCAGCATATTTATCTCACAGGGTGGAGAGGAGAAGTGTTTGATGAATAATGCAGCTGCAGGAGATGAGAGCAGGATTGTCCTCTTTTAATATCTTGTCACTCTCCTGCAGATGAAGTTTCTTCTCTGTGAAATATAATTCACTTACTGAGCCTCACCATAGTGTAGAGGGGAGAAAAACAAGTTAATAGTAAATAAAACAATAAGTAAGAAAACAGGCAACCCAACATAAGTTTTATTACAGACATTTTAAAATTGTCCAATTTTACTCACAACTTTATGAAGTTTATGTAACACAGATGAGAAAGAAATTTTATATATATTAGATGAATCGGCCAATAGGTTCAACTATCAGACCTATTGGGGTGTTTAAATGGCACACAAAGGCAGTTAAATGAATTTAAAAGAACAACTAGATTCAGTGACATAAACCATAAAATTAACAAACAGTTGTACAAGACACACAATTTATGAAAATAACATTACACACAATAAAATACAAGAAATAATAAAAATACTTGGTTAAGTGCTAGTTCTCAGTTTTAAAATTATGTTGGGGTTCCTGTTTTCTTACTTATTGTTTTATTTACTATTAACTTGCTTTTCTTCCCTCTACCATAGTATCATGCTTCCTCCACCTGCAGTAGCAAACCAAGGCGACAGTTATTACCTTTTGTTAGGTGGGGAAATAAGATAAAGAGTCAGGTATTTACTACTGCATTAAAAGGCAAAGAGAGGAGTGTGTGAAAATCTGCTGCACCATAAGGTTGTTTGCTGGACAGAGTCAACATCCAACATACCTCACAGAAAGGATAGGAGATCCATCTCATTCTGTATTTATCAGCATTTTGGCCACCTTATAATCTGTTTATTGGTAATATACATCCATTAATAACTATCTGAAGTGGCAGTAGATGTTTCATAACTATGTTTCTACAACAGATCCTTGTATTTTTTCATGTTATCCATTGAATATGACCCACATTGACTAAAGAAACAAGCCAGTCAGACTCACCATCTCTGAGCCAAACAGTCTGAACCTGTTGGTTTAACCAACCTCCCTCCTTGCTCCACCAAGCACTAAATACAAATTACAAAGTTTAAATAAGAACCAAGTGAACTTTTGGATATCAGACTGTCGGTTCTGCAACATCCAAGGTTTTGTGTCCTCTGGCTTTTTAAAGATTATCCCAGTGACTCACAAGCAGCTGATCCACCAAATCATCTTAAGAGGTTGATTCATTTAAACGCTGCATTGACATTTGACACTGAAATTTAAAAGGTTTCTAAAACTGTCTGCTTAGGGATTCATAAACCAAACTAGTTAAGATTGGAAGGATAAACTTGTTGTGTGGAAACAACCGCAGCTCTGAGCTGAGATTCACTGCAGCGACAACCATGAAGCATCATCAGAATGAAGCATCATTCTTCTGGTTCTCCCAAGAAATGCATTTACATTAAAAATTGCATAAATGTTGAAGTTGTTGATGGACATGTATATAGCTTTCCTGTCTTCTGTTTGGTCCGTTTAGGTTAGACATTAAACTCATCAACCCTAATTATCTGTGAGGCAGCTGGACACAAATGCAAAAAAAAGATGCAAGGAAAAGCATGATCATGTTGGATATTTAATAAAATTCTAATCTAACAAATCTTTGGGGGAAGAAAAACAGAGTTTTAAAAACAGAGGTACATGCACAGCATAAGAAGCAGGTGAGTTTCTAATCAGCTGCAGCTTAAAGGGCAACAGAATGAATACATACAAATAACTGAAAAACTTGTATGAGTAAAAATACCAAGTGAAAAACTAAGCTGCTCCATTGAATAAAAACAATTGGCTCCATTTACGCTGAACAACTTAATTAAAAACGTCATTATTCAATGTGTTGTGAGGTTGTAACAAAGCCAAACTGAAGGCAGAATCTCTGCAGCAGCTTAATGAATTATAAGATTTAATGACAGAAAACAGGATGAGGAACAAACCAGCAGCAAACAACAGAAGCCAAGAAGCTTCAACTCACTGAACCTGACAAGTAACATGGAAATCAGGTGAGTCTGATTAGAGGAGAAAGTAGAACAGCTGCACAGGAAGACCGACAGAAAATGACTGAAACGAAACTGAAACAACAAAACAACATGTCTAACAGCTGCATGAGAAAAAAACCTAAAAACACAAACAGAACATCAGAAATACGAAGCTGAACTCAAAGAAACGAACCAAAATGAAACGACCTGAAACTACAGAGAACTGAAATGAAACAACTAAAACATGATTAAAACAGAAACAAATCTCTGTCAACTAATACTGGTCTCCTATTAAACATGTGAGGACAGAAAAACGTACAAATTCAGAGCAATAAATATATGAGCAAAACAAAACACATTAAATTATATCAATGTTCATAAAGCAGTAACTCCATCTGAAGGGTGAACTGTTTACTTTTGCATGAGCAATCCCTGTTACATTTCAAATACATTAACGGGATATTTTAGCATATTTCTCTGCATTAAAATTATTCCAAATCAACATTAAATCAATAACTTAATATTCCAGGAATAATCAACCAAATAATGAATAAGAAACAAAGTGAACAAACATCTAATGGATGCTGCAGAGTTCCACTAAATATTCAAAAATAAATATTCAAAATATTTTCTTTTAGAAACATTAGAAACATTTTCAAAATATTTATTAAAACTAAAAGTATTCAAGAGACTATTATTCTCTGAAGATTCAAAGCAGCATTTAAAATGCCAGTCAATTCCTGACAAAAATATAAATTAATGAAAGGAAGAAAATGAATGAAGATGTTTTAGTTGTTGAGAGGAACGTATGTGAAGTGGCTCTGAGGGAAAGTTTACAGTTTCAGGTGTGAAAACACAGATTTGTTGGCTTAATTTTTTTATTATCCAGACCTTTTCAGTCCTTACTTTATTACTCTTTCAAGACTTGCAAAGATGCATATTTCTAGCTGATGAATTCTTCAATTTAAATATAAAAATGTAACAAAATAACTAAATCTAACACCTTAAAGTGTCACATTTCATGAGGAAATCTGAGATTATCTTTGCCTCTCTTCACATGATCAGGAGACTCCAACTCTGTCACTTTATTTTAAACTTTGTGAACCGTTTGTAATCCTGGCTCTGTGTTTTTATGACCCTCCCTCTAACACTTGCTTGATGATGCTTAATTATGTTGCTTCCAACACTGGATGCTTTTCCTTTAGGGATCCACTAATTACTTTCTCTTTTGAAATCTTCTGCTTACGCACAGCAGATAATAACCTATGTGAGTTGAGTTGCAAGTGTAGAGATGGAGGCCTATAAAAAAACACGAGTAAATCTTTTAAGGCGCTCCGTGTTTTGCATTGAGTGTTTGAAAGTGATCTCTAGTGAAAAAGCAATTAATCCAAATGACCAGATGAGTTTCGGCCCCCGGACTGTGTGAAATGTCAACCAGTGAACGCTGCATTTTAATCAACAAAGTTACTCAATAACTTGATGGCAGTCATGAATTTTTATTACACTGGTCACAAGGTTTACTTCCTTAATCACAAATTAAATATTTGATTTAATTTAAGCAAGCATTTCTATTATTTTTATGCTGAGATAAAGATCGTCTGAATGCCATAAATCATGTTTGGACAAGACTTTTTGTTCTCATTGGACAAATTGTCACAGAATACGTCCTGATTTATCTTCCTTTAGTGATTGGCTCAACAGTAAGTGTTCATTTTTCCGCTCTGCCCAATTAGTGATAATAAATAAAGGGTGTAAATCGCTGCAGTGAAGTCTATTGATCTGCTCTTGATTCATGTGTGCGCTGACCACTTATGGTCGTCTTTGTCACAGATTAACTGGGCACATAAAACCCTTTTCAATTCACAGAAGCACGTCCTGTAATTCACCTCACGCCTGCATAAACAATGCAGAAAGGGATTGTTTTCCAATAAAACTGGCAGTAGTTCATTGGCTTTTGCTGCTGATGTTATGAAAATTGTGTCCATGGCAGCCTAATGGATCCTGGTGCCGACTCAAAAAGCAGCACAAGCCAAGTTGAAAGCTTGTTGCATTGACTAATAGGATGATTGAGCACAAAATTTAAAATTATATTCCTCCCTGCTGCAAAACGAGAATCATCTCTGGGCTGAAAAAGTCAGAAGGTTTCCAGAGGTTGAAAAAAATGAGCTAGCTTTTAATGTTGACGATAATTTCAAAGGTTTTGAGAAAAAAAACAGCATTAAAATGAAAAGTGATTATAATTTAGTAAACATTGGCATCTAGATGAAAATAGAGAAGTTTTTTGTAACCTGCAAAGACTCAAGAGACTTTATAACACACAGCCTGTATGAAAATCTAATAAGTTTATTATTGAGATAAATCAAAACATACTAAATGTTGTGATCTGTGTTTTTCTGTGAAGTTATTTTGAGATTTTCTGTGTTTTGTCCTGTTTCCTGTAAGTCTCTGTCCTGTCCTCCCTGTTGATTGATCCCAGCTGTGTCTAGTTTCCTGATTACCCTCCCTGTGTATTTAGCTCCACCTGTTGTCTTTGTCTCTTGTCGGATCCTCGTTGTGTTTGTGTCCCAGCCAGTTTCCCGTTGTGCGTCCTGTGTTCTTCGTGCTCCTTGTTGTTCTGTTCCATGGATATTTATCATTAAATCATCATCTTGTCTTCATCCTGGCCTGCCTGCGTCTTACCTCACCTCACCAAAAACCACCAATCATCACATTAACGTTTCTATAGGGTTCAGATTTACTTGGCGCTAATTCAGAGGAAATGTCATCTGAAGAAATCCAGGCTAAGTTAAAAAACTATAACGCTGAACAAATGAAACAAGAAGTTTAAATATTACAAAAAATATGGAGAGAGACTTTAAACCAGGTGAGCTTGATTAATTAAAATTAAATTTGATATATAAAGCATCTTTATAAGCACTGAAGCTAAGTTACTCGTTAAAATGGCTCTATGACTCAGATATAAGCCTCTAAACAAAGGCTAAAAACTCAGAGTTGCTTTTGAACCATAACAACTGGAACATTAACCAACATATTTGATGATTTGTGTCAAAATGTGATGTTTGTTACTGGTTTCACATTTAGTGGTTTTATGACATAAAGCACTTTGAACTGAAATCTGTTACACAAATAACTTTTGATTTGATTTTATAAACAATGACTGAGCAAGTGACAGTGTGTAACAAACCAGCTGAAGTCTGAACGTAGCTGGCCTAAATGTGAAGTTCATTTTTATTCAAATTTAAATAAAAATTTTTCCAAAAATTGTTTTCTCTTTTTGAAGACGCCTCTTATTTCCAACCAGAAGAAAAGTCAAATTAAAATTCTCCCAGGAGTCTGAATAATTTTGGGCTGAACTGCATCTGGCTTTGGAGCTAAAACTTTGAAAGCAGTTGGGAACTGAAACCATGGGACACAAAATCAAATGTTTAGAAAGTCTGACTGATCTGAGTGTGGGATAGTTACGACTTCAGACATGTTATACCACAGAGGATTTGGAGATGAAATCTGGATGAGGAGGGAACTGAAGTAATTGGGTCAGAATACGGATCATATTCTCCCTTCATTACACGTTTCCCAACAGTCTGAAGTGTTATGATTAGAGCTTCACCTAAAATGAAAGCAGGAATTCACACTCATCTGCCCAGGAAGATATTAAAACATGAACATCCGTCCCTGAACTGCTGAGGAATACCGAGACGATCGCATTTCAGGTTTCAGGTACAGCACCGACCGACTTTTCAAGCAGATGTTTTTGCACTTGGGGTGATAATTGGTTACAGCTCACAGCAGATTATCTCCTGGGAAAATTAAATGAAACTAAGAATCAAATGCTGTGAAACAAGACATGAGAGATAAATACTATGGAAAAAATTATAGGCGATCAAATGTAACCATTTGTTTTTCAATTTTATCCTGCAGGTTGGTTTGATCGGCAGTGCAGATCGGTAGAACGGCATCGCAATTGAAAATGGAGTGACGACCGATAACTGCCCTCAATAAATTACAATCATTTCTGACTGTGGAGCTATTTGAGTCCTCCAAAGTGGGAGTGAAATGGATAAAAATGTTATTACCTGTAATGAATTCCATTTGCTGTTTAGTGGCAGAACAAGGGCTGCAGCAGAGGGCGGCCTGTAATTATAGGACCATGACTAATCAAGGGTGGGCTTCTTTAAAAGGGGTAAATAAGGAGGTCTGAAGCAATCTGAGGAAGCATTGTTAAAGATACAGCCACTTCTAATGGAGATCACTCTGTGACTTCTTAAAATAAAAGGATAGGAATTCAAGGCCACCAGGCAATAAGTGGCCGTTGCTCCATGCAGGATGCATTATTCAGTGGAATGGGGTAAAATCACTCATTCCTAAGAGGCTCAGAGAGACTCACACATCACATGGAGGGCATTCTGAAGGCTTTGGCCAGTTTAACAATCTAACTTCACACTTAAGAAGTCACAAAAATAAAAAATATCAGATTCTAATTATACTTGTGCCTGAAGGACTTGAGGCTGGACTTGGACTTAAATCCGAGACTCGAGTCTGAATAATGGCGGGAAGCTGATATGTGAGCCACTGTACATGTTTTACTGTGAAAGGACGAGTTTGATCGTTAGCCATCGATTGATTATTATGGGATGTCATAATCTGTTCATGTTGGCTGTGACTTCAGAATAATTACGGTATTTTCCGCACTATGAGGCGCACCTAAAAACCTTCAATTTCCTCAAAAGCCGACAGTGCGCCTTATAATCCAGTGCGCATTATAATCCGGTGCGTCTTATATATGGACCGATATTAAGCCACAACAAGTCTAGCAAAAACAGTAAGCAGCCGCCGACTTCTTTTTCCCCCATAGAAGAAGAAGTGCGCGGTGCATGCTGGGATAGTTGTCAGAACGCTGGTTTGTTAATAAAGTTTGATAATATATTTAAAGCTGGGGGGAGAGAGAAACAGAGGCTGCGGCAGTAGAATGTTGGTTAGTCTGTTACCCAGAAAGCAGTTGGGCACAATAGCTAATGCAAGGATACTTCCGTTTTTCAAGAGTATAAATGTCTTTTTATGATGCTAACAAAGAAAATATGTCTTGTGATCATCTTAAGTAAATGTTGAATGATTAAGACACAATAGTTTATAAAAATGTCTTGATTTAAAGATAATTATGAACTGTTCATGTACTAATTTAGACTTAGAACAATCCAGGTTTAAATTCTGGGGCAATTCTTACTAAAGAGACTTGCCTTGGATTAGGGTGAGAATCTTACCCTACCCTTCTTATCTTACCCTTAAGAGTCAGTTCACTCTTAATCACATAATTCAGTTAAAACTGAACTGATTCATATTCATAGAACCAGTTTCACATCTCCAATCTGAACTTGTTGTTGCTCATTAAGCTACAAATAAAGTAAAACCCACACTATCGGTCATGCTGCCATTCACAAATAAGTGATTAGCAGCCTTTATGTTGTATTTGCTCAAATAAATTGTATTTTAAATTGTTTTAATTACCTAAACTTCTGCTCTCGTTCATGTATTGTAACAGTTTTATCTACAAAACAAAATGTTTCACTAAAAAGCGTTGTTTTGCAACTGCGCTTACTTTTAACTCTCTTATTACCATTAAGTCAGTGCTTACATTGAGTTTCCATATTCATAGAGTACATAATAAGAATCCAATTACTTGGTTTGACAATCTCAAAGTGGAGTGAAGACAAGAAAATATTGCAATAAAAAGTTAAAATCTGCAGATATTGTAAGTGCCTGCATAACTAAAATCACTGTAATACCATTAATTTATATCACGCATAATAAATAAGATGAAAAGGATAAAGAATTCTTCAAACTGATTCATGAGGCGTAAACGCATTCAAATTCCACCAAATTGCTATTCTGTGCTCTGGAGATGAGATAAACAGGCTTTAGGTGTGTGTGTGTGTGTGTGTGTGTGTGTGTGTGTGTGTGTGTGTGTGTGTGTGTGTGTGTGTGTGTGTGTGTGTTGGTAGTCCTGCCAGTCCCTGGTGTTGAATGTTAAAAGGTGTAGAAAGCAGTGGAAAAAGCAATCCTAGCAGAGTGTTGGTCATCCATAATGAATCCGTCTCACAAGTCTCCTCTGACAAATTCCTGGGTGTCTCCATTGATCGGCTGCTGACCCCAGGCTCACGTATCGATCGTTTCTGCAAAAACATCCAGACTTTTTAAACGGCATCTTAAAATCATGTGCATCGATCTGAAGTTCATGGTGATTTTTAATTATGCTCATCAAGTTAAGGCTAATTACCTTCACCACATCGTCTCTCTATGAAGCTGCAGTCCAAAATGATGTGACTCATCTGGACTGCATGAAGAATAACAGGTGTCAGACAAAGTCCTTACTGGTGGTCCTGAGCTTGAGAGCATCCAGCTTACAGGTATATCTGACTTTATATTGCTCCACTGAGAAGTTTCTGCTGATACCAGCACATTAAATCATACAACAGCATTAAGATGAAAACGTTGCATCAGCTAATCATCAGGATTTTCTTATTTTGTAAAGTTTTCATACATATGCAATAAATTTATATTTATAAATGAAGCTCATAGTGTCATGCATTTTATTTCCCCCAAACACAGCGATGCTATCAAATACATCATAATACATTAAATCATCATGATATGCATTCAAACGAATCCTAATTAATATGTACTAATTTTGGTATTAAATTTGTATTAATTGGTATTAACCTGTCATATCCATTCAAACATTTCTAACAGAAAAAGAAAAATGTCACATTTACTTTTGAAACATTTGGAGTGATCAATAGAACAACCAACAACAACAAGGAGAAAACCCAGAGGAACTGAAAAAACTTTTTAAACAAATAAATATTGCATTTTTAAAAAAAAAAAAAAAAAAAAAGCAGAGCAATTTTCAAATTTTTTGCAGATGTTTTGCAAGTAAAATCCTCCATTTTTCTGCACTGGTTTCACAAAGCAGATCAAACTAAAGACATGCAAATCAGACTGGAGGGAATCACTTTCAGAATAGTGTCTCTAAATCAGTAAAAGTCTTAATGAGTCGCTATAATGGATGATAGGACGTCTTATCCATTTACTTAATTACTTTAGAGATAAGGAAGCATTATCTGAATGTATAGGATTGAAAAAAACATTGCTGAGTTTATGTAAATATGCATTATTCTAACTTGAGTTCTGGGCATTACTAGGTTTTTTATACAGAATATCTGTATTGTGTGTTAACTTTTATTTCAAAAACACCAGATTCTGGGAGAATTTGATGTTTCATCTTATAATGAAGATTTTTGATTCCAGAAGATTAAAGTGAAAAGTTAGATGCTTTTTCAGTGGCTTCTAATCACTAATTTTCAAAACGATGCTTTGCACTTTTATCAATTTAATTTATAAAATCAATTTTCTTATTTTAACACGCTGCTCATGTTTGGTAAATATTCAAGTCTCTTCTTCCCATTTTAAAGAGGAAAGACATGTGAGAAGAAATGTAAAGGTGCGGAGTGAAACCAACACTATGAAGATATGCAAAATAACGACTACATTAATGACCACACACAAGCAGGGGGTTATGTTAAAATGAGTGAATGGCAATGCAGCAGCAGGGCTTCCAGATCTCCCTTGAAGCTACGCAGATACGTTCATCTGCATCATGTACAGCATATTAAGCCAATTAGTATAATGTGGCCGATGTAATGCATAAAGGGTCGAAACGATGATTGTGTTTTTGATTAAAGAGGATCCCAACTGTGTAAAATGAGCAAGACATGAGGTCCATAATAATGGCACAGTGAGTAAAAAAAAAATAAAAATATTCTGCACAAACTGATGTAGCTGTTTTATTAAGTCGTTTGGGATTCCAGCTCACAAATTCCTGCAAAAATCACTTTGTATCTCATTGGCTTGCACAGGTCACAACTTGTGTGTGAGACACTGAATACACAATCATGTTTTTTAACCTTGAGAAAAGGTTTATGGCTCTGGGCTGCATTGTTGTTATGATGCTTAAAAAGATATTTATACCTTCCTATACCGAGTGTAAATCAACAAGATGTGATGAAACCATGTAAGTTTTCTGTCACAACACCTGTAAAAGTTAATAAAACTAAAATAAGAAAGACTCTGATATAAATTGAAAATAATTGTATAAATTAATTTTCAATAGATAAACTTGGAAAGGAGGTAAAAAAATGGACACTTATAAACTACAGGGAAGGTGAAGAGTTGCATGAGAACCAGGTGTGACTGATCAGGAGAATGAAGATCAGCTGGGGAAGAACATGAGCAGAAACCTGAGGGATGGTGACTGAAAAACAGAGAAATAAACAGGACTGAAGGCACAAAAGGGTCAAACTGAAAAAAAGAATTATTCATAGCAAAAACATGAAGAGCAGAACACAAGAAATGAACTTGTACAGAACAACATTAGTGACAAAAATCCACTAACTTCAGCTAATCAATAAATATTTTCTCAAGCTGCATTTTTGATATTCCTTAATTCCAATAACTTAAAAAAACAATTTCAAAATTGCATTGCTTACATTAAATAAACTTGATTAAAATCACACATGGCTACGTTTGTTTATGTGATAAATTATTTAAAATAAACATGCCGCGTCATCCTTTACTTCCTGTTTTCTTCTTTGGTTTGCGTCATGGCAACATCCAGTTGATCACATGACTCATGGGATTTGAAAAAGTGTTTCCATTGTAGCTTTGCAAAATAAATCAGTTTTGATGTGGCTGAAAAACCAACTAACCGTGGTAGCAAAACACTTTTTATAGAAAAGTTTTAGTTTTTCTTTTTTTAGGAATTTGTATTTTTCCATTAAATAAATGTATTTTCAAAATGTCAAATTGCAAAACTATGTCAATGGAAACGCAGCTGCTTATTAGAATAGAATAGATTTAACTAGACTAGAACCGATGAATACACAGTGTATATTTCTTTTTTGCATTTATTTAGGTATTTTTTGTCTTTTTTTAGGTAACTGAAAAACTTGTGACAACGACAACAAACCAAAAATATGAGAACATTTTTGATTTGCTGTCGCATCAAATTTTTGATTGCTTTTCTTTTTACCAGAAACAAATGAGAGATTTTAAAAAGCAAATGATGAATGCTCTAAAATGATTTTACTACTAATGTGGGATGTTTTATTCATGTCAATAGTTTAGTTTATTTTCTGTCTCTTCCTTATTCAAGCTGTTAACGTGTCTCTCTGTCTCCCATTTAGCTGGTTTGGCATTGATCAAAAGGACCTTGTGGGCTTTGCTGATGCATTTCTTTCACTAGGTTTTCGATCTGATAAGCAGGATATTTCAGAGATGCCAGCCTCAGCAAGACGGCCTGTTTCTTTGTAACGAGTAAGCAGATAAAAGATCTGTGAGGCTGAGAGCTAAATGGGAGCAGAAGAACAGACAAGAGTTTAAAAAAGCCATTAAAGGTAATATATCCATACTGTTTAAGTTAAATAAAATCTGAATTTTGGGTTTTCATGAGCTGTATTCCAAAATCATCAGTATTAAAACAATAAAAGACCTGAAATATTTCAGTTGGTGTGCAATTAATCTAAAATATATGACAGTTTAATTTCATTACATTATGGAAAATAATGAACTTCATCAGAATATACAAATTTTTTGAGAAGGACCTGAATATGATTGTCCTATAATATATCTTTATGTGCCTAGAAATTACATAAAACTGCCCCTTAAAAATGTTTTATAAACATATCAGGCCTAAATGTGATGAAGTTATCAGGTTATTAATTATAGGAGCTAAACAAACCAAAATGAAATACTCTTGGAGCACCAGTGTCCTCTTTTGTTCACATTTTCAGATCGGTTTATGATGGCCAACCTGGAATAAAACCACTTCAGTTTCACCCAATATTTAACAGACAAGTCCATGGATCAGTCTCTAATCTATGGATCTAAGCTATGGATTTACATCAAAGTGTGGATAAATCATCTGCAGAGCTGCACTGACCTGTAATGACAGTTTCATCATTATGAGAACATCATGGAAGTCTTTGCCAGTTTATGATCTATTGTTGAGGCTCACAGAGATCAACAGGAGAAGGGCGGAAAAATCCCAAACCAGTTTCTGCTGTTACCAGTCAGTCAGTGTGGAGGAGTTTTTAGCTGTTGCTGCTTGGAGACACTGGAGGATGCGGTTCGGGAACCAGTGTCAGGAGAAGCTAATTTATGGTGCTATGGATCATTTCTAATTAGTTTCCTCCTCTTCATATACAGCAGCAAGTTGGGACCAGGGGAGATATCATCTCATTTCTGGCAGCTGACAAGCCCTGTGTGGGCGCAGATATTGTCACATTGCTGATGAACATTGTTGATCTCATTGTGCGTCCTTGAAAATGGAAAATTAAACCTGACAACTCCAAGAGTGAGACTGCAAATCTGGGAAAGACCTCAAAACTGAGGCGGATTTTGTGCAGAAATTATCAGCAGCAACAGGAAGACGCTTTTTGGTTCTGATATAACAGATTTTCTTATTTTGTTTATACAAGATTTGTGTAGCATCACTTCTATACAAACTTCTTTTAAAGACTCATTTGGAGTCCTGTGGTGCGAAACTTTCCACATGAACTCAACCATCTCTGAATGACTTTGTAAACAGGGTTACATTTTCACATTGTGTGCATTGAAGCTGCAGCCCTATCAACGAAATAATGAGCTCGTCTCAGTACAGGACATTAAACTAACAACCAGAAGCCTTTTGGAAAAATAATTTGCATAAGAGCATTGCTGGAGTCTATTAAAGAACTGGCATTCAGCCATTCAGTCCCTGGAAACATTCATGTTAATGTTTTTTACAGCTTTATTCACACATATTCACAGTGACGACAGGAAGAGCCGCGATGAATGTACACAAAATCTGCCAGTTGCTCAAGATTATAAAATATATCAAGCATAATAAAATGCAAGAGTCCTTGGAGTCTGAGTCCTTATAAAGCCACATTCTGCTCTGTCTGTGCATCTCTGAATACAAATAGGCCTTTAAACCAATTCCAGACACGGGATAAAAAAAATGACAGCTGGAGTTTTGAATAGAGTTTGACTGCTTAGTTATCAGGGCTAAAATTTACTGGAATGAAATTGATTGATTTGAATTTAATTTGAAATATACTTACTAATAATGCCAAACGAACACAGATGACCAGGATGCAGAAGAACAGCTGTTTATAAAGCCTGATTAAAGTGAATAATGACCAATTAACAATGTATTTGGGAAACATTTTAAAGTAAGTGTATTGAGAACAAGTAAATATATTTACACATACAAAAAAAAACTGTATAATTTTTTATCTTATTTTCAAGTATATTGTGTGTGTTTATTATCGTTAGTGTCAGAGACAAAGTGGGAGGTTTTAGCTCCTGAAGCCTGACGGAGCTAAAGGCCTCATAGCTTAACAGTAGCAGCTCTGGTGTCAGATCTGGTTCAGCTGCTGTTCAGGTTCAAAGTTGTTGCTTTTAGAAAAATATGGCTGTGTTTCTTAAGGTCTCCTTGTTATTTAGTTTTATTACCTTTGCATGTTTCTTGTTTAGAGCTCAGATTGGACGGTGTTTACATCAGTGTGTACAGGCGGATCAGTTGCTCGGCTGTCTGTCTCTGGTCTGGACACTCGTTCCCATAAACTCGCTCTTTCAGGCTGAATTCAGAAGTGATTCCATGGAAATAACTCAGGGAGGCTCCTTTATTCACCATCCGTCTCCCCGGTAGTTTTAGGCCGATCCGGAGTGGAGTGAAGGCTGCAAATGTTGTGTTTTGCACCATTAGCTTTAACTGGTAGTGGCAAATATTTACAAGCCACCATCTTCTTAATTCAGGATTGCTTGGAAATTAATGGAAACTTAAAAAGCCATTATATTAGGAAGACAACACTGTTCATAGCTTTTTTTGCATCTGAAATATGACTTAGTCTTTTCTACAGTCATGGTAACTCAAAGCGGAAACAAATGAGCCGCATTGGCTCCTGGAGATATGACGCCGTAGGTGCAAAGAGCCCATTGGATGGATTTTACGGCGCCACCTTAAGTCCCTGAACTTCACATTTTAAGAAAAAAAGAGCAAAGCGACTTGGATGTAACGAGTAACGCGACAGTTTTGTAGAAATGTAGTGAAGTAGAAAGTACAGATACTTACTGTAAAATGTAGTGGAGTAAAAGTAGAAAGTATCCATTATTAAATCTACTTAAGTAAAGTACAGATACGTACAGTAACGAAGTATTTGTACTTCGTTACTTCCCACCACTTACCATGTGTGAGTTCTATGTTCATTTTCCTGATCTCCCTGTAAGCAAAATTTACTAGGAAAAAACTTGTTAAAAGAAGTCTTGTAAAAACTAGCCTAGTTTTTTTCTAATAAATGTCAGTCACTCCAAATGTTGTTACTGTAAAACCTTTTAAACTATTCAGGTACTTGAAATTGATGCTCCATGGGATGTTGATACCATAGAAATGGAAAAGATGGAGAATCAAATTCTGGTTATTCTTTTACCTCACGGAGAGACTTTTTTTAACCAGGCTGTCTGATCACACTGGATGTGACATTAAGCACATCAGAAGTTACCATTTGAGTCTGCATGAGGCTGAAGTACCAGCCTGTGATCAGTCAAATTCACTGTTTCTCTGAAATGACTCAGGCGTTTATTTCATCACATATTCAAGTAGAGCCACTTTTTAGACTCCATTGTGTTACAATTTAAAATAGGAATAAAAATACATAAATACAGTGGCGGTTCTGATTGTTGGTCTGACTTTGGTTGATAAAACTCTGGTTGTGTCTTTGAACAACAAAGTGTTTCCCTTCACGCCATGAATAGTTACACAATGTAACATAAAATAAATTGCTGTGAAAACCAGAGATGTGTGTCTGACCGTTAATCATCATAAATCAGTAAATCCGTTTCAAGTCGATCAGGTTTAGAGCAGGAGTTTGAAACCAGCTGCTGCAGAGCCACAAGAGGACAACAAAGGATATTTTTCTATTCTTTTAATTTAGATGATTTATTTTATTTATCCATGTAATAAAGAAAGATTTACAGCCCTTATCAAAAACCATTATTGAATGATTATAGCATTATTATTTCAAACCTCCATCAGAGCATCTTTATCTCTACTAAACATTTCCTCTGATTTATGCTTTGGCTGCATTTGCATTAAAAAGCCCTGAAGCATTTGAAGGTGTTTACCTGGAGATGAGGGCCAATCACTGAAGCCGTGTTGAAACAAGGCTAAACGTTTCAGACAAGCACAGCAGGTGGACACACAACTCGCTCCTGATTTTCTGCAACCAAGAAAACATGTTGAAACTAATAAAGGGGAAATAAGCAGCCAGAGCTGGAGGAGGAGGCAGGAGCACATTGAATGGAAAATGAGTCTGATGTGACTTTCTTGTGTCACCATGAACACAACAGTGAAATCACAGAGATGAGGAAAGAAAAAGCAGAAAACATGAGAGTCTGGAGGAGAATCTTCCCACGGCTTCACAGAAGCTCACAACAGAAAGAAACTGGTGCAACAGTTTGACAGAAGGGGACGAGTTGAAAGAGATGGAAGCAGACAGGAAGGGATTAAACCCAGGGAGAGAAAACTGTCATATGGGATAGTAATGGCAAACTGTTCATGAAGTGAATTAAAGGTCCGGGACGAGAGACGGATGTAGTTAAATATAGATAAGGCAGCAGAAAGGAGCGCAGCACTAAATATGAGACATTTAGATCTGATGAATGAACAGAAGTGAATGGGAATGGAAGGAGCAAAAAGAGAAAAACCTCATGGTTTATTAATAACAGCCTATTCAGCCTCTGCTTACACTGTATTTATAGCTTTATTTATTAAGTCCTGCAGTTCCTGAATGTTTTCTGTTTAACCCCAAGTACGATAACAAAGGAAAATCTCCACTAATTTACTAAATAAAATCTAAAAGCTGAGTGTTTCTTGTTTCTGTAATTAAAGGTACAGTTTTAAACTTATATATAGAATTTGTTTTTACATATATGTTAAAGCTTCCACTATGTTGTGACAGTGCTAACCAGACACAGCTAATCAGAGTCAGTTCAGCCTGTGGTGAAGTCCTTTTAGCAGAAAACCTCCATTCTTTGTCCATGTTTACAGCTCAACATGTCTGCATCACGGATCATTAGGAAAACAAACAGTTGGAAATTTTATCTCAATAATCAATCATGAAGTTTCTGTTCGCTGCAGAGCTGCGTTGTCCTTTCTTTGACCCAAACAGACGGACAACCATCCGGCTGCCGCTGTGATCACCTCACTGCCCTTCAGTCAGAAATGTCTTGGTTTCTAATCATCACGTTTCTGGACTTTTTCCTTCTGCTTCAGTGGCATAAATCCAGCGTCACACAGTGTCTCCTAACTAATGATGGAAAACTGATGATGTTTGGGTTGGAAAGACTCCAGAGACCCTGAATTCAGGATCTGATGAAGAAAATCCATCTTAACATAAAATAATATGTGGATGCTGAACATGGCAGCATGTGAATCAATAATAAAACTGAGTGGACAAATTATGATTATCTCCATCTGCTGCGTCTGCCGTGATTCACATAATTTTGGGAAGATTTTTATTTTGAAGGAGCAGCAGGACTTAGCACTAAGTGATCAGCTTGTAAGTAAGTTTTTCACCAGTGAAAGTGAATAAAATTAGTCACAGAATCTGACATGTTTTTTATATTTATGGTCAACAATTGATCTTCCAACGTCTCGTCTCCTTTGGAGAAAAATGATGAGTCTGTCACTGGCAAGAGCATAAAAATCAGATGAAATGGGACATGACCAAACTGAGGTTGATTAAAAAGTGTGAGGTCCAAATCCATGATGGAGTAACTTGAAAGTGAATTGAACTTATTTGAAAAGAAAATGGTTTGTGTGAAAAACAAGAAGCCCAGATTACAAATATAATTATTTACTTTTAGCACTTAAACCTGTTTGACTGCATGCATCACCAGTGAGAAACTTTAATTTCTTTCACATCATACTGCAGAGTCATCCAACACAAGAAGATGGATCAGTCATTAACCCTGCAAGAGCTTCGTAAGATTTATTTAAAATGATTGTTCCTTACCAAAAAACAGACTGTTAAGACACATTTATCAACTAAATTATGGATTTTCTTGTATTCCTTCACAACATTAATAAATGTCATTTATTTAACTTCCCAATCTTTATGCCTTTCAGTTATAAACTAAATAAAATTGTCATGTTTGTATTGTTTTTGTCTGAAGTTGTGTTTCTGTCTTGGTTCGTCTCATTGGGTTCTGCTCCAGATGGTCCAGATGGTTCTGAGCTTCTAATAATCACACCTGTAGCTCCGTACTTTCATTCATGCGTTTCCTTCGTTCAAACTGTTCTTTGGGGTTCTGATCTGATCATCCGAATCTGAACAGAAACATCAGGTGACACGGATCTGATGTGTTTGTCCATCAACCGACAATCGAAGAAACGCAGTTGAAATCAGACGTGAATAAGTTTTCTCACTCGCCATGATCCTCCAGCTACGTCCTGTTGTCATTTCCATTAAGAAAATTTCTTCTTGAAATGTCAAATTGCACAAATATATGGTCAATGGAAACTCAGCTAATGAGACTCCATTGAAGCTCTTATTGGAGAAAACTACAAATAACGATGAGTAAATAACAAGAAATGTCTCATCTGTCGTTATTTCAGTGAACTAACAGTTTTGCCAGTTGTTGGTTCTCTTGTTAATATATACGTGATTATTAAACTTTCCTTTTTATGGAGACAGAGGTTGAAATATCTAAGCTATGTGCTTGTGCAGCCTCTAGACTCTCTGCTCTGCCGGCTGGTAATAATCCCCACTGTGGTTTAAACCAACTTGTCTTTGCCAGCATGTCTTCTGTGTTTCAATATACATGTAAGAAAAGCTGATTTATTTAAAGCTCTCTATTTAAATTAAAGGTACGTACAGAAAAACTGAAGAGGTGTCATGTGGTTATTTATATTTTATATTTCATATAAAAGACCCACATTGTCAAAGACTGCAGCTTTCAGTTTTAAAATTAGTTACTGATGAGTTTTTTGCGTAGTGTCCTAGTCAGTTCAGCACATTTTGATCTGCAGGAAAGACTTGATGAAGCACAGAAAGGTTTGAGAGGAATCTGAAGAAAATGAAAGAACTTCTGCAAAGGTTAAGACTCAAGAGGTTGAATTAAATCAGAAAGATAAAAATTCAAACAAACCTAAGATGAATCTCGGATGTTGCCTGTCAGAGATAGACAGTTTTTCTTTTCAGGATATTTCCCAGAAATACCCGGTTCGTACCTTGCATAATGAAAACACTCAACTGAAATAAAGACCCAAGAGACGCTGGACTGCGGCAGAAATCAGTCAGGGTGGCTAAGAATCACAACCACAGTCAGACACAGAGACAAAACAGGATGAGGTTGAAATGAAACGCTTGTTGGCAGGAGAAAGGCAGAGAGGATGTACCGTACAAAGCAGTGGTCACATGGTTGTGGAAATTAGCAAAGAAAAATCTGCCCAAGGGCAAAAACACAGGATGTATGAAGTCGGCAATTACAGGCCTCATAGTGAAGAAAATTACTCCTGTTTACAGTTAAAATAACACTGAAATGATATTGTACGTTGTGACCAAATCAGGATTGAAAAGCACAAAGAAACCATAATAACTTTATGTGGTACTTAAAAAAACTCTGGAGGCTTTCCAATGTTAAATAGTTAAAGATGAAAGGTAAAGTTGAAGGTTTTATTCCCACGTTTTAGTCTTACCCTGCGATTCTCTAACCCAACTCCTTCAGACTAGCCAGCAGCAATTAGTAAACACCTGGTGAGACTCGACTTCTCAGTGCAACACTGGTGAAAATGTTCTGAAAGGGTTAATAGAGGAGCCATGATGAGTTGACTTCCTGAAGGTGGAGTTTCAATCTTAAAGAGACAGAGGCCCAATTCTAAGACGTTAATGATGTCAAATGATATTTGATCTATTTAAATAGTTTTTGTAACAACTGAAGGTAATACAGTTGCATGTTTGTGCTGTAAAGAAAATACATAATTCTGTCCCTTTGAGGCACATCAGCAAAGCCGCCATCGTTATCCAACAGTCACCGATGTTTATGGGTTTACAGCACAGACTTATTAACATTCAGTGGTGATGTTTTCACATTACGATGAGCTGAAAGATCCAAACAGAGAATTAAACACAAGGTGGATTTATTGAAGGATGTATGGAGAAACAAGCAGGGAGTGAATGAAAACAAAAGAGCTCACATACTGGGGGGGATTGATTACTGAGATGACAAATCACTGAGTGTAATTACCTGAACGTACGGCAGCTTTGAGCCGACCAGGCTGGAGGAGTCAGGGAAAATGACTGACAGAGAATGAATACAAAACAGAAAACCTCAGCGCCGAATCACAACCCCAAAACACAAGAGAAACGCAAAAATAAAACCCATCATGATCAAATGAACTCATTATATTAATATAATGAGTTTAGGTGAAGCAGCTGAGCACCGAAACCACGAAGGTCAGCAGCTTCAGGACCAGGACTGGGAAACATTGATCTCAATAATAGGATCTGACAAAAATGACAGGACAATGGAAGCTATATGGAGTTACTGCTGGAACAAGAGAGAGTGATTAATTCAGGGCAGAAACTGAAAATAATCAGAAACATCAAGGCAACATTAACGTACGAAGGATTTCAAGCATTTTAAAATGAAATTACTATATAAAAATAAGAACTTTCTCCACCAACCAGCACCAAGTGCCAGTTTGATTTATTCTCTCTTGGTCAGGAATCTCCATCGGCGGTTTTCTGTTGTCCATCACCAATGCCTAATAAGTTGAGATATATCTTAAATATTTTTTGTTGAAGTTAACTTGTTCCCAGGTTTTTTTACATTTATTTAAATGTTGATTTCATATCTGAGGCTCTGGTTTTAGGACAACCTAAAGTAAATTGAGGATTTATGTCTGAATAGGTTTGAGGATCCATTGTCTTTGTTACTCTGGAAAACCTTTCTCATAAGAACTTACACAAAGTCCTCTGCAGTTCAAATAGGTTACAGCTGAAGCTCATAATCTTCCTTTAAAACAAAGGATCTGTAGATGTAACTGAATTTTAATGGTTTGCATCTCACACTTTTGTCTTCACATTTCAGGCAAATCAACAAATGTTATCAATCTTTGTTGATAAAAACATTATCAACAAATGTTGAATAAAGATCAGGGTTAGTCTGCAGAACCAATAGTAGCCTGAGTGGTGAGCCTGTTCAATGCTTCATCTTAATTCGGGTCATTAATCACTAATGACAAAATAATGCACTTTCAACCATTTTTCATCCAGCTCGATAAAAACGGAAAGGAAGTCTAATATAGAATCTACTGCTATAAGTAGCAGAGTAAAAAAGTCAAATTTTGTGCATGGAGATAAGTCATTAAGATGAATATCAGCTTCTATCTGCAGGTCCTGATGCCAGATTTTCCCTCTCAAGCCTCCAGTCCATCACTCAGCTGTCTGACTGATTCACAAGATCTTAATGTCACGGATCTGATAAAAAGGGAAAAAGTCATTATCACAGACACTGCATTATGTGGTGATGTGACGTCTGAATGTGATTCTTATCTGCTCTGGAATGTCTGTGCTGTAATCATCAAAGGGGAAAAATGATTTATTTATCTGATTTACTGGTAAATGTGACTTGTGCATTTACAGCTCAAAATGTGATGCTGAGTCTGGAGATGCACAGATGATTGGTAGCAATTATAAAACAATCACATCAATATTTGAGGTCATGATGGCACATGCACTGTATTAGTGTTTTCAGGCAAAATATGCACTAGCATACTTGGTTGATTTTGTTCTAATGCAGTGCAGTGGTGCAGGTTATTTCATATGAGTCTCTCTTATGGATTTATACAAGGCTGGAAGCTGTTGATATCTGCATGATTCCTGAATGTTTCTACAGTTTCTTTGCTGTAAACCAGAGCAAAGCTGACTGTATGTTTCACTAGCTTCTTGCTTTAAATCGTCGTCTGACACTGATTGCTTTTTTCTTAAATCGTTGTTTAGTGGAGAGATGTTTACAGTTTCCCCTGATGAATCCCTCCATTATCAGATGTTGCTGATCCTGCAGAACAAAACACATTCAGGGTTCTTGGAGATACATACAGACATATTCACGGTTCGGTATTTGCAGACATTTTGTGGAACATGACCAAATTATTCCACATTTTTTCATATTATTTTTGTAGAGAATATGTCAAATAGCTGAGACTCTTTGGTGCAATGCTACTTGATTTGCTATTGTCTGTCATTTTCAAAGCAGCCAATCCAGGAGCGACGTTCATCTTCTTTTGCGTTGATTGGCTGTTTCCTGAAGAGAATAAGGAAGTCGGTGGATGTGAGTTTCTGGTTTCCACTTTGCCTTTAAGATATATTTGGCGTTTGATCAATTAAAATAGTCATTTCTAATCATTTTAGCAGGAGTCTTATTTTAGACCAAGGCTGACATTTGAACTAGAGATGCCCTTAAAAAACCAGGACACAACACTGGAGTTTGACTTACACTGTAAACTCTTGGGATTTGACTCAGACTGGAGCTCTGGGAAACTCATCATGATTAATGTTCATGTTACTTAATCAGGACTAAAAATAACACCATATTCTCATGTGAAGAGGAATTAGATTTATTAGCCAGGCATGTCTGCTGACCAGAGGCTGTAAAAGGTTTATAACAATCTGTTATATTATTTTAGCATCTTAATGATGACCACAGGGAAATCTGCCCAACTAAGGACTTCATGTCATCAAACAACAAAATAACCTTAACTTACTTCTGCCAACCTATAGAAACCTTGTTCTTAATGCCAGAAGGCTTAAATACAGGAAAGCATAATCTCTGAATCTGACCTAAATAGTTTCATTTTCTAAAATGGATTTTTGAGCTATAAGCAGCTAAGATTTAACACAATAAGTTCATATTGTTTAATAATTCACAGCAGGTGTGCTTGGCACTGTTACCTGCTGTCATCATACATGCAACCTTTTAAGAGACTCCTTGTTTCTGAGCGTTATTAATAATTATGTTAAGTTGATGGCACAGTCCAAAAATATTTCAAGTTGCTGTGTTGGAAGCTCAGAGAGCTTAAATAAGCAAAACCATATTCCTTTCTTACATCAAACAAACTGTTTCACTGTAATCATAATTTTAGATTTCTGAGCCGTTTTAAACATTTATTCATCCTGAATCTGTGCACTGGAACCTGGCAAGCAATTAACTAGATTTTAAAAAGCAGTCATTATTAAAAGATTATGATTAATATGAATGTGTTTCAGTTTGTTTTGTTTTCATTTCAGCAAACCAAAGGTCAGATGTTTATTGGCTGGAGGCAACTTTCAGCCCTGGAGCCATTTATTTGCCCCTGTGTGATTTTAAGAATTAAAATCAATCAACAGGTAGGGAAGCAGTAAAAAGAAGGAAAAGCCAGTTTTACATTCAGGTTACTTTCTGAAAACTGAGCAGATCAGTCTCAGGTGTTTCTTAGCTGGATTTGTTTAATTTCAATTTTTTTTCTGCTCCATAACTGATATAATTTTTGACATCATGCCCTTAATGCCCATTTCATCTTGAGGCAGATGTGCAATCAGTCTCAGTTGTGAGTTTGTGCCTGGTAGGGAGCCTCCCGCCTGCCAATAAACAGAAGAGCATCATAACTGGCATCAATAATTTGAATCTAAACTGGGAAGTATCAGTGACACATCGTTGGTACTGGTCTGAAGCGACAGCCGGCCGTATCGGGTCTGTTTGGGGTCAGGATGAGATGATGCCCGGAAACAGATTTGTAAAACGATTAGAAAAACTTGATTAGCTGCATCTCCTTTGTCCCAATTAGCTTGTGACTCTCATTTGTCTGGAACTGATCTTTTCTCTGAATGAGCAACACATTATTAATAAGCCTTATCTGAGAGGCAGACACAGCATTTCCACCCTGACCATAATCCGCCCACACTCTGGGAGTAACGGCTTCTTTGCAACATCTTCTTGTTCTTGCAACCTTCTTCCCTTCTCTAAAAGGTTTGTCTTAGTGCCAATTATCATCTCTTGAGGGAGCAAATGATGCCTCAGCCACAGTGGCTGCCTGCCACTAATAGGCAATACAATATAAAATCAGTCATCTGCCCACATGCAATCAGTTCAACAGACCTTTAAAGTCATCTAAAGTAAAACTGTTAGATATACTCCAGTAAATCTCTGCTCAGGTAACCATGTTGCCGTTTTTACTCGAATCGCCTCAATTGGAAGAAGTTCAGTTTGATTATTTGTGGTCCAATCGGATTACAGATTTCCATAGAACCATGGCAGACAGTGTGATTAGCACCTCAGGAAGAGGGACAGATGATGTTGGTGTAGATGACCTGAACTTTGTTAGCTTTCTGCGTTTCCTGAAGATTTCTTCGGTCTCCCTCCAGCTGGATCTGCGTAGCAGAGGCATCCCGCCTCAACACGGCTCCTGATGTCCCGCCTCAACACGGCCCCTGTTGTCCCGCTGTTCTGTCTGACAGAACACCGCCTCCACATGGCTCCTGATGGCAGCCGGGTCCGTTCATAATTTAAAGGTTGTTGTTTGGACCAATAAGTAATGAGCTGTGTGCCTACAGGGGGCGCTGCTCTGCTGGAGTATATGCTCTGCTTCCATTAATGTGTTTCTTTTACTTATGTCTCCTAATTTCTGAATAATCCAAAACAAAACCATTACTTTGCCTATTTATTTTGCTCTTGTTTACACATTTCCTGACCTTTCAAAGGCTGATCCAATGCGCAGTCTTGTTTTAAGGTGACCTTTAGTACTTCTTGAGCAGCTTATGGCAGGTCTATGGGCTAAACAAAACATGTTCATTACATTCCTAGCATAAAATTATTTTTAGACGATAAGATTCTAGTCCGTTCAGTTCTGCATTTTCAGAATGATCTGTTTTAAGGCGTCTTACCACTTCAAATCCTAATAAGCTGCTGCTGGCTTCACCCCCCATCTCATTGTTTACATTCACATGTGAAAATGGCTGCAAACAGATTGACAATTATACAACCATGCATCTTTGAAAAGCAGAGGTGGAGCCTCCCGCACAACTAACAAGAATGCAGGCAGAGATTTCTGGATGGTAAGTCAACAACAAAACACTCGTCTATTCCAGTAGCGGTTGAGCGGCGGGAAAACTGACTGACCCAATTCAAACATTCAAAATTTAAAATGCTTTAATTATCCCAAAGGAAAATTAAATGTTGCTGTGACTCATTTATTCAAATTCAAATGTGTTACAGTGGATAAACGTAAATAAATGAGAATAAAATAAACATGCTGGAACTCCGCTGAGGTTGCTAGGCAACGAGCGAACTCCACTGGGGTTGCTAGGTAACGGCTGGGCTTTGCTGGAGTTACTATGTTAAGGTCTGTGAGCAAATGTGTTGATCAAAATAAGGGTTGTGGTAGTTCTCATTTATAATTTAACTACCACTAATATTTGTTTTTTTAAACATTTCAACAATGTTAATTAAAAATGTTTTGCAGGTATAAATAACGTTTTAAGTTTTTGTGCAGGTTTTAATCACAGTTCTGTGTCTTTATTTTTCATTTTAGCTTCATTGAGAACACTGGCAAAATATTTCAGTGACTCTAAATATTAATGTAATTTAAGAAATGGTATTTGTAGTATCCAACTACCCAGATATCCTGCAAAACAGACGGGTTGATACTGACACCAGATGGAAAAGGTCTTAAATTCACTCTTTTGAATGAAGATTCCAGACATTTTTCTTAACTGGATGAGTTTGTGAGAAGATTGCAGTGGAAATTGTTGAGCTTCACCCTGTTTTACTTCTATTTCTGTGTTTTGAAGCCTCTCACTCACAAGTCACAATCATTGTGAGGCGTCTCTGCCACTCAGGGTTGCATTATGAGATCGTAACGTCATTGTGAGACGTAAGCAATGACATCACGGGCTATATTTGTAACTAAGCAGGGAAAATGGAGCATGACATGGACAGGGAGATTGATGAGGATTCATCAATGGACGCTGATTCGATTTATTGTAGTGAAGAAAACCAAGCCGGGAGGCTTTGACCTGGAAAGAATCACCACTTGATTTCTCCCACAACTTGTCATTATCCACTTGGATAAATTTACGTTTGGCTGAATAATCGAATAAAAAGATCATCAAGCGACAATTGTTGTAAGCACACGCCCAGTCAAGGTCACTCTGGATTCACAATCATTCTCACAAGTGAGAAATAATTAGTGCCACTCAATCATATTCATGCATCAAAGTGTTTTTTCTTCTTCTCCAGCTCTTACAAATTTTAGAAATACTGTATCTGAATAGAAAGTATTGGGTCACAGAATGAGATATTCAGCAATACAATTATTGTTAACTTGTATAGATATGTTTTATTTATATGTCAGAGATGTAAGGGCACAGTTGGTGCTGTTTTGTCTCCTTTAATGATGATGAGGGAAGGAAATGGGTAATCGGACTGAATGACGTGATCAGCAGAAGTGGAGCCTTTTCAGAGCTATTTTGATTTAAAATGAACTCATAATGGTCATTGTTTCTTCACTCTATGTCACTTACAGCTGCAGAGGAAATGAGCCTGGAAACACCAGATAATACAAATCTGACAGCAATTCTATTGGGAAAGGAAGCCATTTAAGAGGCAAGAGGAATTAATGCAGCGGGAACAGGAGCCATTCTGCACAGAGTAGACGACGTCTGAATGAACCGCAATCATCACAGAAATACTGGAATCAAGGACAATGTAACACAGAAGTAAGGTCATAAACATAAATGATTAAAAGAACTGCAGCAGGTAGGGATTTTAAACCAAGACGACGGTTCTATAAATGTGCAACACAGTGGGCATCAAGAAAAAGCTATTATAATACTATAATAGAAACGCCACCAAGAAAAGAGAAAAGAGGTTCCAGGATGATTCCCCTTCTCTCCTTACTGTCACCTTTTCTCCTGGTGAGGCTGAGCTCAGAGCTGCTGTCTGCAGAGAGAAGCAGGATGAATCACAGAAATTATTTTTGCTATTGTAGACAGAAAGAAAACATAACAACTCCATGCTTTTGTTTCAAGCATCCAAATGTCTAGCAACAGCCTTGACTGTGAGTCAGCACTGGTTGGTATCCTGCAGGTTTTAGATGCAACTACCTCCTCAACATGCCTGAACTACCTACTCATGTCCAAACTACCAGAAAATTGTAAAACAGCTGAAACACTGAGTGCCTTTAAATCTCAAATTAAAACCCACCTGTTTAGAGTTGCTTATGGATAAATTGCGGGTATTAATGTCTTAGGCTTGAGAATCCATGTAAGATACAAAAACTTAAGGTTTGAGAATCCTTGCATGATGTTGCTCTGCTAAAACTCTGTTTTGATCAATGTTTTTAAATGTTTTTATTTTTATTTTTACTTTTAATATCTTCTTTTTAATCCTTTTCAAAATCTCTGTCTCTGTCTTTTATTTTAAATTGTGTAAAGCACTTTGAAATGCTGGGCAGCTGAAATGTGCTAGACAAATAAAATTTAATTGATTGATTGATTGATTGATTGATTGATTGATTGATTGATTGACAAACCTTCAGGAATGGGATCTCTGGCAAGCAAAAAATGATGAATGTCACCTGCTAGCAGATATTCAGTGCCATGTATTTCACTGATGTGGCTGGATGATCTTATCCCAGACTCCAACATAACAAGAATTAAAGAGGCGCGGATGGAGAGGAGGTGGATTAGCAATGCTAACAACAACAGATGGTATTTTCAAGGACAGGCGATTGTCATGCTTCCTCTGTGCAGCATGTATGGTGAACTGGTGGAGGAACATTGATGTCCATGTCACTCCAGAGAGTTGACTTGTGTTATTTTAGGAGCAGAGACCCTGCATTTGGTCTGCCTTAAAAAGTGTCAACTTAATTCTTCACACTTTTATTAATAAGCAGTTTCATATTAATTTGGGAAATGGTTCTTTTTAACCAGGCTGGTTTAATCCAGTTACCTTGGTTACATTAACCTTACATTAATATGTTATTACTGCAGATATCAGTATTATCAATCATCCCGGTGTCGTGTCCGTCTGGCTGTGATATCTGCGAATTGTTCTTTCTGTATTAAGGTTCAGTTAAACGTTGTGATGAACCTCATCTTTGATGGTCTGAAATATCTGACGGTTACTGTGACTCAGCTGAGTGTCGACCCACAACTGCTGGGATTGGGACGTTGTCTGTGTGTCCAAACCTCCATGTCGGCACCGGAAACCCAGCGATAGATTTTTGTGTTATTTTCACTCCACAGGAAACTTTTCTGCTCTAATCTCTCATTCTGTCTGAACTCAATAAGGATGACTATGTTTTATATTCGGTAGGGTCAAAGAGTTTTCTTTTATCTGTTCTGAGAATTTCAGATGAACAAAGAATTCAGAAAACTCAGCTTCTAATAAAACCAACAAAGTACCTTTATTAAAGCCCAGTGAATGTTTTAAACTGAGTATTTTAGTTTCCAGAAACAATCACAGTGTGATTATAACAAAAGCTGATATGCTTTGTTAATCTGCTTCATTATAGTCACTATGTTCACAGATCAAAGTCAAGGCTCTTCATTTTAAATTCACTTTGAACTCCAAAGTTGCAAAAGGATGAAACTGGATTCTGGAGATCGGCTTACAATAAACACACACAGGATGTTGTTTTGCTTTATCTTCATTTTGCATTGATTTTCATTTATTTTTCATTCGTTTCTCTGACACTAAACCAAACCTGTTTAGTATCTGACTAGGTTTCAGTCACGTTGGCATCATCTTTTCCTCGGATCACAAACAGAGGCTGCAGAACCATAATCAGCCACTTTGACTTTCACCTCAGTCGTATTATTTACCCCCCGGGATGCAGAATTTAGTCATCGATGCTGGAAGCACTCCTAACTGCTAATGGTCCATCCATAAAAACATGCAGGGGATTTTGATTTGCATGCAGACAATTTCTGCTGCAAATCTGAGATTCAAACATCCCTTCAGATATTAGAAGTGATTATTTTTATACAAACAGCATGTTATGACTTTTAACATAGAAACGATGGCTGTGTGGCAATGTCAGATATCATGTGTCTGTTAGGATCTAATATATTAGAGTTAGTTCATGTTGCTTTTTGGACTTTATGCATTTTTAATAGACGTTCTGGAATTACTTGGACAATAAAATGTTTTATTAAATTCCTCTTGCTTTCTTAATATTGCATCTCCAGATCTATTCTTTTTAACCCAGCAGTGATTGTGCTACGATTCCAACCTAATTTAATATCAATATAATTTGTTTGTGAAGAACATAAAAGGTTATTTATGACAACATTTGTTTTCCTACAGGCTGTCCTGAACTCGGCTCTTTCTTCCGGTTTTCTGTGAAGATTATATTTCATATCCTTTTATCCTCCCTGCCATGTTGTGGGTCACAACACAGGAACCACAAAACATGAATCTCATTCTGTTGCAGGTAAGTCAAGGACAGATGTGTCAAAAAAGATTTGCGAGTCAGAGTGTGGTAGTTTTTTTAATCATGTGTATATTATAAATAATCATCTACTATATGATGAATGGAATGATATTATTTACAAGTAGATCAATGACTCACAAGTGGACATCCAATAGCACAAAATAAGTCCCTCAGCTTGTGAAACTCCAACTTTTGATGATTTTTGACAAATAAAATTTATGTTTTGAATATTCTAACTCTGAATGCCACACATATGCACCACTACTACCAAATGTACGTGATTACTGTTCAAAATATCACAAATTCAACAATACTTTTAATGTAACTTTTCATGTTTTTGATGGTAAAAAATATAACTAATTTATTGATTTTTCTATTTCGTACAATAAGGGATTAATTAGACTAATCTGAATGATTCAAATTTGATTAAATTATGTTTCCAAAACTTTAGATAGACAGGATGAGAATGTTGTAGGGATCCAGAACCTCAGTCTGTGAGCAGGTTATGAAAGTTACACATCAGGTCACTGAAAAATGTGCATTTATACTTGAAATCTGTTCCATGTTTGAATTATCTTTGGTTTTTAAGGGCATCAACTCCTTTTGATGGTTTTATCTCTAAAACCAGCTCAGTTTTTAAACTCATCACTGGTTGATTGTCATCCTTCTCAAACATTTGCTTTTCTGAAGGTCGACCTCAAAACTATGATTATTTGAGGGTCCTGGCAGCAATTTTGTTTCCTTCATTGCGTTTTTATTCATGCACTTTCTCTGGCTTGCTGAGTAGTTTTCATTAAGCTGGCCTAGAGCTCTGGGGAGATGATAAAACACTGAAGGAATTTCAAAGGAGTAAGGACATGATAAACTCTGAGAAACAGGACAAATTGAAAAAAAATTAATAAAGGGGGAGTGGGGCAGATAAAAGCAAAGTAAGTGGGAATAAATTATTTGGGAAACAGGGTTTAACTAGTGTGAAGTGAAGGTTGAATGAAGCAGCAATGAATGATGAGATGTCCTGATCGAACTGAGGAAGAGAGAAATAAGCAAAGGAAGGGATGTGTGGAAGTCACAGCAGTGAAGATGAAGGTTAAAAACTGTAGGGGAACATAAAGAGGCTCATATTAGGAAAATGATAAGAACGGAGGTGAAGGATGGGTGAACTGAGTGAGAAGCAGAAACCTGGACAGAAATGGACAGGATAAATGTGGGAGGAGGAGGAGAATATTCAGATGATGATGTGAAAAGATGAGGAGTGACAGCGGAGCAGGTCCAAGGTCCGAGCAGGTTCCACATCCAGCTAACAGCTTCACCAACCCGATAACCTTTCAGAGATTCTTTGGAAATTCACTGCGGTTTGTAAAACTTCTACTAGCTCACATTCTGCATTTTGATGCTGCGCAAATTTAAACCTGTCCTGCTACAAAGCAGTAAAAAGGCTTTTTATGGGGTTTTTAACAAAATGGGAAAAAGCTTATACAACTTTTACTAATCTTTTATCATCTTCAACCCTCAAATATAATATAGTATAGAAAATAGTAGTAGATAAAATGAATAGACGGTGCTGTGACCTCAAAAGAGAGGCAAACTCTCTACTCTGATTATAAAATCCACATTTTATAATCATCTACAACTCATAAAGTAGATGATAAATTAGATTTTTCATGCATACATAAGTTCATTGAAGTAGCCATCTCAGTTGCTGCATTTCCATTACAAATGTACACAAAACCTTTGCTATTCTGCAAATGTTGAAAAACAAAATTTCACAAATATTTCCATTAAATAAGAAACACGATTAAAATCGTCGTTAATAAGTTTGTTCACAAGACAAACCGTTAAAAGTAACATGTCATCCCACAGTCCTGCTACTTCCTGTCGTTTTCTTCTTCGTGGTTTGTTACAGTGCAACATCCTGATAAATCAGTTTTGATATGGCCAGAAGAGATGTTTTTCTTTTTTACAAAATTAGCTTGATTCCATTAAGCAAATTTATTTTAAAAATGTCAAATTGTGCAAATATGGAAACTCTGCTCATGAACCACCATTTTGTTTTACACTTATCTACATTTTGAAACCCCAGTAAAGCTGCAGAAGCAAGTTTCACTGAGATTTTCTTCTTGTCTTTTGAGTTATTTGTTGTTAAAATGATTTTGTACAGTTTTGGGACAGAGTCGTGTTGTATAAGCAAACCCAGAGGACAAAACTGACAGTGGTGAAGATGAACCAAATCCCTAATGGCAAGAAACAAGAAGACCTTAAAGGTTTTACATAAGACAAGACATGGAAACCAGAGAAGAGTTAAAGAATAAAAACAGAGTTTGTGGAACAGCTGTGGCAGAATGAGAGCAGAGAGACAGAGAGAGGGATCAACACATCAAAAAGGAAAAGTCAAACACTGACAAAAGACAACAAACCAAAATCAGAGAGGAACACAAAGCAAAACACAAAGGAACAAACTATACAGAAATACACAAACAACAATAAAACAACAATACACAGCTCAGAATTGGTCAAAACAAACATCTGTGAATCCTGACACTAGATTTAGTTTATGATTGCTTTTATTTCAAGTTTTCAGGTTTTAATATCAAAATATATTTACTTCTCATATAAGTAAATATAAAACTATTTATGAAGGCTAATTTAATGTCATAGAGGAACAAACTATCCAAACCAATCAGGTTCTTTGTGGAAACTTAACTCAATATGGCAGCAACGGCACAACGGCTGGCATCAAGCATTTGTGATAACTTGCAAAATGTTTTTTTTTTTACATCACTGTGGAGGAACTTTGGCCAACTTTTGGCCAAAGTTCAACTTTTGGCCAACCAAGGAAATATGATGCTAATTTAGCCACATTTTAAGGTTCTGAGCCTGAACCTCCTGACTGCATCATTCCAACTAGATTTAAGTCCACAGGCAGAACTGAACTCACGGTACCATCAGTGACGGGTCATCCTGGTCCCGAAGCAACAAAACAACTTCATACCATCACAGTACTTACAAAAAGGCTTTGGAACCAGTTCAGAACTGGAATATGTCAATGATTATGCTTGTGTATTCTTTAATGTCTTCACATTTTGGCACTTAGTGCTACTTTCTAAGATCTTAGCCTGCTTCGTGTCGTCAGGCAGGTCCGGTTTAACATTTAGATTGGCCAACAAAGCAAATACAAAACAATGTTAACACTTCATAGCAGCTTCTGCTGCCTGATAATACATATTTATTTTTACTGGTTTTCTTCATGAGAAACATACAAAGCATTAATTGCCACTTTTTTGACAATCACACACATCTTCAGGTCTCCATTTTTCTGTATCAAAAGATTGATGTTGTTATGGATGTATGAACACATTAATTTCTTCTGCAGGATTAAACATGCACAGGAGTTTTAGCTCTAGCTGAGATCCACTGTGGGATCAGTGTTCACTCCGGAAACCGATAGCCTCTACGCTCTAACGTACAACATTTATGATTACAGTCCAACCCAAGCCAGTTTGTTTTCTTCTCAGAGCAACAAAAGACCCATGGAGAAAATAAATGAAAACCATGTCTCATTTTTCACCCTACCGTCTTTGCTGCTATGAAATCTATTCTTAGATGTGGCTGATGGTTACCCAGTACACAGCGCAGCACCTTTCAGGCAACGATAAGAGCTGAAATTATTATCTTAGAATGATGAAAGTGTCCTGCTGCATTTCAAGTGAGTTTCAGCTCCACACCTTTCCAACAATATGAGGTTCTGTTGTTGAGTGTAGTGGTGCATGTTTGTTTGGTTCTGTTTTATACATGTTTTTAGCTTTGGTTTGCTCATCCAAGCTGATATTTTTAATAGCTGTTCTAAATCTTTTGATGGTTATTTTATAATTTGGACCTGAGGCAACAAAAGAAGAGCAGACATGATTAATATTAGACTAATCCCTACCAAAGTCCTTCTTCATTTGATGATGATGTTCTCTTTTCTGTAATATTGAGCCGTTTCTTAAATTAGCTCTTTTTACCGTCGCTGATCCAAACCTCGCATTATGAAAACTCATTGTAAACAAACCTGGTGACTAAGTATGGATTTAATGACACATGTTTAATCAAAACAGATGATTCTTCACATCAGTTTAGTTGTTTTTTATCATATTCTGTCTAAGCACCATGTTTACTGATAAAATGGTTAATTAACATATATTATTAAGCATAGTTACAGTGTACCTGACTTATCCAGGGATTATTCACACAGTGCTGGCCAGCGCTTTGCAGAATTAAAGCAAATATTCCTCTAAACATAGGTCTGACAGAAGGTGAAAACAGTATGGTTTTAAATTGAAATTGTGACCAAATCACAAAGTTTTCAGACCAAATAAAAGTATATATGCATATTCTGGACTCATTCAGTAATCTCTTTAGACACTTTTATTGACTCAGCCTACGGCATATATATTTTTTCCCTTCATAATTCATACTCAGTGAGAAATACCATTTCTCCAGTTTGATATGAAGGTTTCAAGGTCGCTGATTCGTTCTGGCTCTTCGGGTTTTATAATAGCAAACTCACCTGCTGGCTGCAGCTGCAGTGAAGCTGCATACCTGTCTCAATAAAGTGGCTTGTTATCATAGACTGCATTACATTACATCATAAAGCTGAAAAGAGGCATTGCTGTATTCTGTTTGATATTCTTTATAAGTGCTGACTGAGTGATAGCCTTCGATATCTAGTGGATAAACTGAGAAGCTAGATATTAACCAAACTATTCAACATAAGCTGTTTTACATTACCAGGCCAAAAACAGTCATACTGACTATTCACTCTGCTACTTTCAGCTATTACTCTTTCATTACGAAAAGCTGTTCGACCCAAAGTCAAGTTCCATCACTTTCTGCCAAACAAATCCTGGATTTTTATGAGAACATATTTTGAATTTGAGGCACATTGGATTCGCTCCTCCCATTCCGCTAGAGGGCGCCACAGTTTATTTACGTTTTAAGAGTCATGGCGGACTAGGAGTGATTTGAACCGGAAGCGGTTCTATGTCGCCACCAGCTGAAGCTAGGAAGCTAAATAAACCTTAAACTACTTCGTTTGATTATTACCTAACGTGGTAAGTTGATGTTGACTGTTGGCTTTGGAAAAATATGTTTTTTTTTTATGTTAACAATGTGGGTTTTAACAAATTAACTTTGAGCTAACAAAATGCTAGTACTGTCATGGGTTATGGTTTACATTTGCAGTTAATTAGCACAGCGCTAGGTCGTGTTTAATAAACTGTGCTGTTTATTATAGTATAAATTGTTTAAGGAGTAAAATATGTGATCTATAATGTCTTGGTCAAATAAAACATAATTGGTTTGTTTTGTTTTAAAGGTTTACATCTGCATTTTAAGTTTGTGTTGATTTGAATATTATACAATAGCAAATATTGCATTGTTGTTTTACTTCCCTGCACCAGACAATAAAATAACAATAACGTCTGTTTTTTTTTTTATTTTATTTATATATTATTATTATTATTATTATTATTATTATTATATTATTTATATATTTCTACTTTTATTGTTTTATTTATTATTATGTCAGTTTGGTCTTCCATAATTGGGAGCCTCTTGGCCTTATTTTGGGACTGCTAGCTGAAATGTGGGATCCTCAATGTGTGGACAATTAATATTGCTTTTTTTCTCTCTCTCTCCTGATTAACCAAGGGTAATGGACCTTACCACAGCGGCCGCGTTTCATTGGCTAATGCCCATTTTACATCACAGTGCAGCTACCACGTGCCTGACCGTCTCACAAACACAAGCTACTGTAGTAAATACATGCTAATGTACATTGTGGACTAGCAGACCGGCAGAAGGTTTTTGCGTCAGGACTTGAAAAAGAATGGTTCTCCACTGTCAGTGGGGAATCTGCTGAGTCAGTCGAAATGAAATTACACATAGAAACTAAGCACCGCGAGGCTTTGTTTGTGAGACAGGAAGCCACGTGAGACTTCCGAGGGGGATTTCTGGGCGGAGCTTGGTAAGGTCCATTATCACCCAGTCCGGCTGCATTCACACAGTGACATGCCAATGGAGATATTTGGCACTCTCCTTGACTGGAAAGAATGCAGATATTAAAAATAGTTACACAGAAAACAATATTTTATTAGAGTCTGAAATCACATGTGCATCACTTTCCTTTGAGAACCACATCTTAGAAAGCAGTTAAAGCTCAGGCTATTCCTGTAGCTCTCACTGAAAAAGGTGCTTTTCTTTTAGAATTAGATTCCCCTGCTTTAACCTCTCAAGTATCATACTTGTCCACTGCAGCAGGGAGCCTTTGAAGCTGTCAGCTGCTCCTCCTCAAGTGTCTTGCAATACAAGGTCTATGTTTATTTGATATCAGACTGAAAGAGACATCTGGTAAATGCTACAGAGTGTGAAAAAATGCCTCTAAAGGAGAGGCATTTTCACAAAAACAACTGTCCGTACGGCTTTAGATTTAAAAAAATATCTTGCGATAGAAGTAATGGATTTTTTTTTTGTACAATCTGAAGGCTGGGAAGAGAAAAGTCAGAAACAGCATAATCAGAAATCATTAGTGATCCTACTTTGAGTTTTCTAACATTTTATTCATCTTGTCTTTTATAAACCACAGAAACTCATGGCTGAGATGCGTTGTTATCTGCATTGTCCTCCAGGATGGGCGTGTGCACATTGAACTGCAGCAGGAAGAACAGAGGAAGGAGGTTCTGAAAGGTTTTTTCAAGCATCATGACAGAGGATTTGCTGTAACTCATGGCAGTTAAAAGATGAATCTTCCTCATCCGTCCTCCATCTGATCTCCTGACAGCTCCAGGTCTGCTTCCTTCGCTTTTGATTATTTTCTGCCGCAGTCAGGTGTTTGATAAAGTATCAGCTTTCCACTAGTAGAACCAACCACTGAAAACAATCTCTGAAAGAATGAAATGACTCGACATCAGTTGAAATCTAGTCGTTTAAGATTCCACTTAAAGAAAGAAAGTAAAATATCCCCTTTTTGCTGTCCATGTTTGCCAAGATCAAAAACTGAAAACATCTAATGAAAGACCTGCAACAACAGCCTTTGTGCTTCATTCTGATGACAACCTGATCCGTCTTCCTTTTCGGCTGAGCTAATCTCTATTTCTTTTTGCCGTCTACAGAGTGTATGTTCTTCAAACACCGTCCACCAGGTGATTTCTTTTAGTTTCTCAGCCCTTTAGCCAAAAAATGGAGAGAAAAATAAAACATCTGTTTAATTTGAAGCATGTAGGGCAAGTTAATGATGACAGTCAAGTGCAAATGTTTGCTGTGATCATTCATTCAACTTCTTAAGTTTTCCTGTAGCTCAGAGTTCTTTGAAAACAAAAAAACACATTTCTTCACACATCCTGTCAAATCATTTCTCCATTAGAATGTTGCAGCAATTGCAGAAAAAAGTGGAAAAATGCATTGAACTTAAGGTATTACCTTGGTGTTTCACAGACAACCTTTTAGGAGTTTTAGGACCATCTCTGATTCAGAGCAGAGTTATGTTTTAATTTAGTGTGTTTTTTTCCTTTTCTTTCTTTTTATCAGTTTTACCCTCCCATGGCTCTGGTCTTTAATTGTATGTTTACCTAATAATCTGCAATAATCTGCACAGAAGAAAAACAGTCTTTGAAACAGCATTTTGACTTTCTGCTGCTTCCATTCACTACAATGTTTTGCACCACAGATTTGGTGTGCTGCAGACTTAAACACTATTCAATGGGAAAACATGTATAATAAGAAGAAAACTGTTATTTCTACTATTGTTAGTTCCAATTTAGTTACTTTGCTCTCTACTTGTAAACCTTCGTCTCTCCTCCTTTGAGTTGCAACGCGCCACACATCTATGACTAATTGATGATGTTCTTTTGTCTGATGGGAAAGGTGAAGGGATGGATGTTTCATTATTCTCACTGGAGATTTGTTGTGGTTCTAACCTTCAGATCTTCACCACAAATCCCACAAGTCCAGTCAGAGTGAATGGAAATCAGCTGCACTAATTAACATTTCCTGCTGAAACGTTCTTCATTGCCATTTAGCTACTGTAGCCACTGTGCTATGTGGACAGAGCTCTGGGGATTCTGCCTGTTTTTAATTACTTGTACATGAATGCCTGTTTACACATTGCATGTGTCTGAGTATTAAACATACCAGATATTCAGTAAAGGTATCTGTTTAAATGTCACACCCTAAATTATCCCTTCGTTCATCTTGTTGTGTCAGTTTATTTCTGCAGACAGATCCAACTTTTGGGGATTTGAACTCCTGGTTGGAAATCTTTAACAAAGTGATTAATGCCCAGTCTAGATTAGTCCTAATATTCCTATTGAATAAAATACAAACTTTGCATTCCAAATGGCTAATTATGGTATGAAATAATTTATTCCTATTGAAAAAACAGAGAAGTTATTCCCTTTTTCTCTGTGCAGCTGCACCTGACTTGGCTCCGTTCTTTTAAGCCTGTTATTATTAACCTGTCCATGTTCGCACATAATTACTGTAGCAACTTTGAAAGCTTAGCAGTGGATTTATTTCTCCTGCTTCCTTTGTTCTCAGTGGGGTGACAGTGTGTCAAGGTTAAAACACCAAAGATGGCTAATTTTTACTCAGTAATTCACGACACAGAAAATAATTAAATATGTAGTAATGAGATGAGTATGTATGAAAAATGATATGGTAGAGAACAAAACTGATGTTTGTGGAAAGAAATCTCGAGCTTGTGTTTTTCTTGCAATAAACTCTGTATAAATACTTTGATTATATGTTTTATTTGTCCGTTTTTGGGACTTGAATAGACAAACCATTTATGTCAGGTGCTTTATAACAGAAACTGACTTCACAAAAGAACTTGTGTGATTCTGAAAGAAATTGGTTCTTCACAACCAAGTGACTGTTGCAGAATATTATTTACACTCTAATCAAAATGATTACTGGTAGTCTAGTAGTCTGCTATTTCTTATCCATCTATATATGTTGGTGTGCTAGAAAACAATATTATACTAAGCACAATAATCCAAGAAATAAATGTTTCAGCATGTAAAGATGAGTGTCTGCATGGTGTATAATGAGAGTAAAAGACGATGATTTTGGGTCATTTCCAATCATCACTGATGTCAATTTTGTAACATCTGCATTGCAGTTTGGTAAATATGGAGTTTCTGAGTCTTACTCATTCTGGGAAACTTTTCAAAATATCCCAAAGCAATCAATGGCAGCCTGGTTTAGCTGGTGATCAGATTATTTAAGCTGTTCTCTTAAATGTAAAAGAAATTGATACAGATAAAAGATTTTCTTAAATCTTCCGAATCCATACAGAATACCAAAGTTGATATTTAAACTCAGAAACCTAATTTCATCTGATCTTTCTATATAAATTAGCAATAAAAACTTTTACAGCCATTTATTACACCCACATCACAGATTATTTTTTTACAGCATTTCAACTAAGACTGTCATGATTTTTGTAAGTTGTTGTCTAAACCCAACCAGTGAGTCATTTCTGGTGAATGTAGTAAAACTTTATTCAGGTTTGTGATTATAAGACTCCCTAGATCACAGTCTTGTGCAAACTGCTTCTTTTCTTTTTCTGAAACTGTGATGAAATTTACTGGGAAAACATAAGATGCCTTAAAATCACTGATTCCCATAAGGATGTTTATTGTGAGTCAGATCTTCAGCAGCTTGCGGTTAACATCCTTTTAGTTCTCCTTTGTGGGTTGTTTTGGCAGATGTGGAATAACTACATGAGATACAAAGTAAAGGACGTTTGGGGAAATTTCACACTCTAATCAAATTAAACTAGAACACACTGAGAAAATGCAGCTTCTTCCATCACCCACTTTCTTCAATTTTGTATCTTTGTGTCTTTTCACAGTTGTTAAGGAGCTTGTTTAAAGTTATAGCAACTCACAGCTACAAGATGGTCAATCTAATAAACAGACCAATCTGATCTGCTACATAAATTTTTCTACAATAAAAGCGAAACATTCTGCAAACATGAATAAAATGGAACAACCAAACTGGTTACGTCATCTAGAAATGTCTATTAACCTTAGGATTAGCATTATGCTAACCTAAGGTAGGCTAACCTCAAGACTAGCTTACCTTGAGGTTAGCTTACCTCAGGGCTTGCCTACCTCATGGTTAGCCTACTGTCCAGACACTGGAAATACAGCTCTGGGAAAAGAGCCCACTGCATTGAACCCCATTAAAAACCTCACAGTTTTTCCAACAAATATTTATTTCTGAACTTTTCCTGAGTTAAAACATTAGCATAGTTGATTGAAAAGATGAAATTGTTTTCTTTGCAATATTTTAGGTCTGAAAACACTGCATCTTTTCTGTCATTTTGACAATTTCTCATTTACTGCAAATAAATACTAAACATTTGGTTGTAATTTCAGAGACATGTTAGTGTTGCAGTTTGATTTAAAACTGGGCAAACTTCAAGTTCCCAGCTTTTTCCCATCCCTGAATGTAAAAAAAGCTCATAATTCCCAGCAATGTTTTTGATTCTGATGTGGAAGGAGCCAATTAAGCTGTGAAGCTCAAATTGAGCTGAAACATTTTAATGTTCCAGCACAAACACATCCAAGTATGTGCAACATTTTCTCACTGAAAGAAATAAAACCTCTTGTGGAGTCTCACTGCTGCAGCCTCATTCTGTCTAAGACGAAAATAAGAAAATACGTTTTTGTCTAAATATATATATGTTGTGTGATGATATCAATGATAGAATGTTAGCAACTCTTATATTTTGATTTGCGTCATTTAGTTATTTATTTATTCCCTTAATAAAATGCTTTTATGTCAAAGTTATAAGGTCAATGCAAAAAACTGCAAATGTACGTGTTTGTTAAAAATGACCTGCTTTTTGCCTAGTGTTTACTTTAGATCCCAGTCAAATTGAACATGACACCATAAGTTAAATGGTTTTTCCTCTAAACATTTGAAAACATTTTTAATGCCAGTTAAAACCTGATGCTCCTATTTCTCCTGGTGGTTTTTTTGGGTGCATTTATACAACATGCCAACAGAACGGACATCTCCTGATCTTGGAGAATCTACATATTAAACCTATTGTGACAGTTTTCATGTATGTTAAAAAGGTTTGTTAATAATTCCCAGGTAAATAATCATGAATACCGCTACAGATTGTCAAATTTAATTAAAGCATGTTGGCATTCTTTTTCGAATGGCTATTCTCAGTATGACCGTTTGTAATCTCGTTTTTTAAAAAATACTTAAATTAAAATCTTGGGTCTGTTGACGTGGCAGAGACGTTGGTTTAAAGTGGATGGAATATTCCACCTGCAGCTTCCCGGTTCATCCCGCCGTCTCTCTCTGAGTGCATGTGTCATAGGCAGGTGGCGAGGCAAATGTCAGCCGTGACTGTTTTTGTGTGGGCTCACATCGCTGAAGAAGACAGGACTATTCTTTGAAAAGGCCATCTCTTAAAGGGCAGAGGTATAGTCTCCACTTGTGCTCTCTCTGTCAGATCAGTTTGACACAGAGCCACCAGATGTCCTCCTGCTTGGTTGGATTGTACAGATGTCCTGTGTTTTGATAGTGTCCTGAAGTCAACGTCAAGAGTTTTTGTTTTAAATTTAATTTAGCTTGCGTCTAAACATAGGTTTGACGTATCGCGTCTACAGTGCAGCCTCACAAGAACTCAACGCATCAACGCTCATGTTGTTGGGGGTTTGTTATCATCACTGTCAATGACCTTCATAGACCCTGAATGGAGGCTACAGCCAATGTTTCATGTGCAGCTGATGACCTCTACAATCTCCTCATTAGTGGTGTCTATCAGTGCGATTGTTTCTGATTACAACTTCTAACCTCATGCCTCGTTTCCACTGATCGATGTGATGCTCTATTCTTACTGTCTAGCTTAGCGACTGTCACAGTTCAGGTGGGGTTAGACCCAAATACCTAATCAGAGATCGTACTAGTATGTCCCGTACTTGACCTGGGTCTGAAACGGGGCAGTATGGGTCAGCTGTATGGGCAGTTTTGCTATCAGGTGCACACTTTCTAACTCAGTGTTATGTTGATGATCTTTCACAATGTTATTCTGCACCTCAGTTTCAAGACGAATCAGCCGTTTGCCTTCCATGAGCAAAAATCCTCACCTATAGTCAGTCAATCAGTCAGTCAGTCAATTAAATCAAGAAAATTGTATTCTGTAAGTGAAGTGAATCTGCTGCTGTTGGCTTTTATAGTAGTGACTAAAAATGTAAAGAAAACTTTTTTTTTTTTCCTTTAAGGCAGTGGTTCTTAACCTTTTTTGAGGTACCAAACCCATCAGATTCATATGCGCATTCACCGAACCTACTGTAGTAATAAATACAATGTGTTTTTTTTTCCAAATTCAAGACATAGTGATCTTTTAAGATCACCAAGTCTTCTTAAAGGGTAGAGTCTCTGAGAACAGTTCTTCAAAATGTAATCAGTGTTTTCAGCAAAGTTGATCTGACTGTCCAGGAATGACCCAAAGGTATTTAAAATTTGTCACCGTTTCAACAGGTTGGCCATCGACAGAAATTGGAACCACTTTAAGGTTTAGATCATTTAATTAGCTCTACATTCTTAAGAGAATGAAAAATTAATAATAAATAATAAAGACTTTGTGGGACTCTGATTTAGTAATGTAATTATATTAGTTGTGTTACCACCACTCACCACTAGAGGCAGCACCAACCACGAAAAGATGCAACTAAGGAGCAGATTTAGAAAAACACCAAAAGCTACAGAATTTGGTAAAAAACTGTGAGCTTTGCTGAAGTAAATACAGACACAAGTTCAAATCCCTGCTGAGAGTGAAGCTCCTCCAATAAGGGCTCCTCCTCAGCTCTGATTGGCTAAACAATGTAACGTGATCCTCTGCAGCAAGTGACGGTAAAGCAGAAAGTCATCACGACTTTACACAAGTGAGTCTTTACCTCCGTGGCAGCAGAGGCTCCGCCGAACCCCTGGGGTTCATAGAACCCAGGCCAAGAACCACTGCTTTAAGGACTCCATGAATACAGGTAAATATCCCCCCATCCTGGTGTCACGGCATTTGTCATAACAAATGTCTTTTGATAACATTTGTAAAATATTCCCTACCTGCAGAATTACTGTTTGTTACAGATGCATGCAGCCAGTAGAAACCTTGTGATGCTTCCTTTCACAAAAATATGCAGTGCTTTAAAAATCAAATTTTCCTTTCAGCTGTCTTCCTATCCTGTGGAAATGTCACTGCTCTTCAGCCATCCACTGCGGTTAGAGACGCACACAGGATTCCCTGGATTCTGCCATTGTGGCTCTTCACAAAGGATGTTTGATCTCAGTTCCTGCTCTTGTTAACAGGGAACTTTACTTTTCCTGGGACTGAAATTATTATTTTTTCACCGCAATAAACAACGAGGTCAAACAGAAGACGAACAGACATCAAAAGAGAACAAACTGTAGGAAAAGTCAATGCTTTGATGTGATATTTCAGCATCACTAATCTACATAATCTTCAATGCTGGTTTTTAACTGTTACCAGTAGATTCAGCAAATGCATAGTAGTTTTCATTCAATCTGAAAATTAGCTTGAATTGCACTTAAGTGCGTAACCTCATTTCAACTTTTTAAATGGCTTAATTACTCCTCTTATCCTAACCAGCTAATAATAAATGTTATTTGGTAAGGTGACATTAGAAGATGTTCTCAGACATTCACAATCAAAATTGCACCACAATGGCTGTAGAATTTCCACAGAAATACTTCCTGTTTCCAACAAACCAACATCCAAGTAACATTTTAATGTACAAGCTGCTTTGCAAGGTTACGTCAAGCAGTTCAGCTAATTATGTAAAACGTTCTGGCACTTATTTGAGGTGGTTTATTTTGCAAAACCATTTTAAAAGCTTTTTTCGTATCACAAAGGTCACATGATCAACAACCAGATATAAATACTGGTGGAAACCATGAAGAAGAAGACAGAAAGTGGTTGGATGATGATGGCGTGGCTTTTCTAATGAATAATGACAGACAAACGTATTGATGTACAATTTGTGTTTCTTATTTAATGAAAGCGCAATTGTAAAATTATGCTGTGTCATCATTAGTGGAATATCAACAAGTTTTACATACATTTGTAATGGAAACAGAGCTTGTTGTTTCGTAAATAGCCTTCAGGTTTATTATGATCAAATGACTTTATGACTTTAGTTCTGCACCATCGGTTTAAACTGATATTTACGGTGTGGAGGATGGAAAGACGTTTAAATTTTACTGTGCTGCTGCATTGCTTTAGGCCGGTCGTTACTGCGTACAGTAAGGCCATTTTATATGTAGCGCTATAAAAAACAGTAGAGAGGAATGAAAGACGACCTTCTCTGGAATGGATGTTCAAGTGGACAGGAAGATGATGTGATACTTGAGAATAAAACAGTGGTGTTACTGCTGGGAGTCTTGCCTTGGAGCCTTGCCTGAGGGCTATAAAAGAAAAACTACAAGTGGCTTTTATGATATATTCTGTTTTCGTCCAGAGCATTCAGGCTTGTAGTCATTACTGATGTGAAAACTATATTTCTTTGAATTTCTTCCAGCACACGAATAAAAAGAAAACTCTAGGACTGTCAGCAGTTATAACCCATCGGGCTTTAATGGATTTTGAAAACCCTGCAACGTAATTTGTGCACAAAATGGAAACAGTGTGACTCCATGTTAAAGTGTGAAGTTTAAGATAGATTTTTATAGGCTTAAATGTTACTGAACAGTAGATTTATAATTCACTGCAAAAACACAAAATCTAACCAAGTGTTTTTGTTATAGTTTGTAGTGCAAATGTCTAACTTATAAGTAACTTGCCAGCAAGATATATGAGCTTATTTTAAGCCAATAATTCATTAACATTTTACTATGAAACATCCTTTACTGCAAAAGGTGAAGAATAATACAGAAATCAGGAATAATACATTACTAAAAAACAAACTTCAGCTCCGTTGGTTTTTTTTTTTTCTTCTTCTCTGCTTTCCTGTCTCGGTTGCTAGGCAACATGAGTTACACAGAGATGGAGGCGGGAACAGTTGGTGAAGGCTAAACCTGTCCGAATTCACAGCTTTTCTCTTCCGGTCTTAGTTTATTCATGGACACATGATGCAAAATCTTCTCAAAGTTCTTCAGATACTACATATTTTCAACAAAAAATGTAAACATTTGTTAAATGTTCGCTGTAGGAAGCGATGCGTTCCCCTCCTGGCCTGTGGAGGCGCTGCACCAAGAACCACTGAAGGAAACGACACAAACAAATGGAGGGACTGGACTCACACCTGGGCGAAGTCCAGTACCCCGATTACCACAGTTAGCTGATGTAGAAGTTTAAGAATTCGGCCATATAGGGTTTAATCTTTCAGCTGCTAGTGAACAACAGATATCACTTTTCTATTAACACCTATAATCATAATATAAAGGATAATATCAGCCTTCTGGTTGGTTGATCATTCTTTCCTCTCTTCACAGATCTTCTCTATTTCTTTTCCCTCAGAGCTTTCTGTACATTTTTTTCCCAATCAATTTTCAGTTTCCTTCCTTGCACTAGTATTTGATTCACACCCCTTCTCCATCTCTCTCCATCCCTGGGGCTTGTCACCAGGCTGCTGTCAGATGTTATCACGAAACGCCTCGCTGCTTTCTCATCCCGGTGAATGATACATCGCAGGCTGCAGCCTCCATATTGTTTTCTGTCTCTGATCTCCTTTTGTCCTTCCAGTTTGATTGTAAAAAAAATTTCAAATTTCTCTTGTAAAGGTCTTGCAGGGTTTAAACAAAGTGTTTCATAGAACACTTGTTAACATGAAAAAAGTGACTAATCTATATAATGTCTATTGCGATAAACAGCCTCCAAACAACACATTTCCTTTTGTTCTGATAATGGAGTCACTGTTAGTAGCTTGGGATGAATGAAACCACAAACACCTTTTATATGGTGCAGTACATATTGTTATTGCTAAACAGGAAAAATAATTAGTATTTTCAAAGGTTTATTGGAATATGTTGTCAACAGTCATAATTATCTGGAGAACAAAAAATGAAAATATTAATAAAATCCTGGAAATATTTGCATGCTGCAGTTCTGAATTTGACTTTGACATCTGGACCTTAAATGTCTTAAACTCAAGACCAAATCCAAGATTGTCTTTTGGTAGAAACACAATATAAGTAAAAACAGCACAATTTGAAATAAGTAACAAAGAAATGCTTAGAAAACTTTCACCTCCAATAAAAATTAGGCAAACAAAAAAGCAAAAACAAATTAAAAATACATGCATCTTGTGGCTGCAGGTGCAGTTAAAGTTGGTTCTACAAGAACCGACCCAGGAAGTATGAAAAACAATACACACAAACTTTATTTGTAAACATAAATGCATAAAAAATAAACACATTTTTATTCCGTCTTAAATGTTTTCTGTTAAAGTAGATTAAATAGTTTCTGTTTGTAATATGTCCTTTAAGTATTTTGATTTTGTCAAATTTCATCTGTCTTTATCTATTTATATTTTAATCTTATTTCAGTCAAACTTAATGTTTTCACTGTCAACTTTAGTTCCTGTTTTATTTTTAAATCTGTATTTTCTTGCAGCGTTTTATGTATTTACAGTTTTTTTCTGTTGACAGTGAAAAATTCGGAAATGGTTTAATGACGATTAATAAAACAATGTAACTCCAAAACCTTCATTCACTGTATTTCTACGTTGACATAAAGCCCAGCTCCCACTGAGGCACTGGGAGGAGCAGCGTGGCGCTGGGTTAACTGGTAATTCTGCAGCTAATTTTAGCATCATTCTGGTTTCTCCTGCCACCGCTGGGAGAGCCTCCAACCCCCTGCGACCCGGCAGATTAAGATCCTGAGAAAAATGATTGAATTTCTGTGAGTAGGCGTGTAATACTCTGGTCCTCTAGGAGAAAGTGGATTGATGAATTCCTCTCACTAAAGAGACAACAATGAAAACCTCAGATGGTTCAACTGCTGGAATCCTTCTGGTAAATGAAAATCCAGCTCCATTTGCTTGAGATTCTGACAGATTGTCATCATTTTGGGTAAAAATGTATGACAATATCTCCACAGTAGACAGAATAATTTAATGGGGTAAATGAGTATGAAGAAATGTCTTATGCTGCTGGTGTTCTAAAAAAAAGAAAACAAGCAGTGACTGATGTAGAAAAACTGGAGTTTTGTGCCAGATTATTATATTTTTAAGTCTTATTCAGTCGTTTGTCTTTAGTTTTGTGGTACTTAAAAAATGTCTGTGTGGCAAATGACTTTTCTTGCTTTTAAATTAAGGATGCAGGTTGTGTCAGTGTTATTTCACAGCATTATTTTAATAATAATGCTGTGAAGTGAAAAATTGCGTTTTGAGTTTACGGAGCATGTGTGAAAAACGTTTTCCATAACCTGTCCTTTCACAGAGCTATAGGTTCATCGCTGCTCAGCTCTTTACTCTGCCTTGTAGCTGTAGATGTGACTGTATAACCCAGGCTGCCACTTTTACTGTTATAGAAATAAAGCTGTTGCCCCAGGTTCTTTCCCCTTCATGGTGTCTAGCTCTCTTTATTAGCTCACCGTTCTGGAATGATATGACCATTGCGATACTCTACAAAGAGTTAATACAGAGAAAAAGCCAGAAGAAAAACAAATTGCCTATAACAGAGGTTCTTAACCTTTTTTGAGGTACCGAACCCATCAGATTCATATGCTCATTCACTGAACCCTTCTTTTGTAATATCTTTTTTTTTTTTCCAAATTCAAGACATAGTGATCTTTTCAGATCACTGAGTCTTCTTAAAAGGTAGAGTCTCTGAGAACAGTTCTTTAAAATATAGTCAGTGTTTTCAGCAAAGTTGATCTGACTGTCTAGGAACGACCCAAGGTATTTAAAATGTGCCACAGTTTCAACAGGTTGGCCATCGAGAGAAACTGGAACCACTTTAAGGTTTAGATCATTTAATTAGCTCTACATTCTTAAGAGAGTGAAAAATTAATAATAAATAATAAAGACTGCAGTATTCTGATTTAGTAATGTAATTATATTAGTTGTGTTACCACCTCCACACCACTAGAGGCAGCACCAACCCTGAAATGATGTGACTAAGGAGCAGATTTAGAAGAACACAGAAAGCTACAGAGTTTGGTAAAAACTGAGCTTTGCTGAAGTAATTGAAGACAAAAGTTCAAATCCCTGCTGAGAGTGAAGCTCCTCCAATCAACTGATCCTCTGATTGACTAAGCAACGTAACTGATCCTCTGATTGGCTAAGCAATGTAACTGATCCTCTGATTGACTAAGCAATGTAATGTGATCCTCTGATTGGCTAAGCAATGTAACTGATCCTCTGATTGACTAAGCAATGTAACGTGATCCTCTGATTGGCTCAGCAATGTAACGTGATTCTCTGAGTGGCTAAGCAATGTAACGTAATTCTCTGATTGGCTAAGCAATGTAACGTGATCCTCTGATTGGCTAAGCAATGTAACTGATCCTCTGATTGACTAAGCAACGTAACTGATCCTCTGATTAGCTAAGCAATGTAACATGATCCTCTGATTGGCTAAGCAATGTAACGTGATCCTCTGATTGACTAAGCAATGTAACTGATCCTCTGATTGGCTAAGCAATGTAAGGTGATCCTCTGATTGGCTAAGCAATGTAACCTGATCCTCTGCAGCAAGTGATGGCAAAGCTGGGCGTCATCACGACTTTACACAAGTGAGTCTTTACCTCCGCGGCAGCAGAGACTCCACCGAACCCCTGAGGTTCGATTGAACCCAGGTTAAGAACCACTGACCTATAATTTAAAGTTCATACACTACTGACATTTAGAAATAGTGATTATTGCAATGCTCTGCACACATAAAGCTGTGCTGTGCAGCAGCAAATGAAAAACAGTTTTAGACAGGAAGTGCAGATTGTGGTATAATCACTAATCAGTTGATTGAAGTGGGAGCTGATGGTAACATCTCCACGTTGGCCATCAGGAGCTTCCTGTGTGAGAATCATTTTAACATCAGTATGTTCGTGGTTGAAGTGATTGATGACACACAGCTTAATAAAGATAATTTGTTTTTCTAAGTGGTTTTTTGTTAACAGTTTGAACTTCCTGGATGATATTTTCTTGAGTTAGAGTTACAGCTTTTAGGTTTGAAGAAAATCTGTTTGAAAAAATAATCAGTTTACACTATTTTTAGCCTCAGATGACTTTTTCTTGTTTTTTTTAATCAGATTTATTCTTGCATTTGGAAGTGTGTGCGATATAGTTTTTCCTTTTACTGATTACGCTTTAGAAGAGAATGTTATTAATCTCATTGTACGGTTTTTCTGCTCATTTAGTTATTGAGTTCAGATGCAATGCGGCATGATTGGGAGGCCATACATGCACAGGCTGTCGCTCATTTTGATGTTTCTCATAGAAACTGAATCAGTTGTGATGGTGGGAATGTTGGCAGACTGTCAGTAAAATTGCTCTGCGCTCAGTTGTTTGACGGTGACCGTCGTACCCTTGAATGCAGCTCATCAGAGGTTCTGCAGGTTCTTCTTACCGGGACAAAAAAGACATTACCGTATCAGTCCTGTGCTTCCCTTGAAACATACTGTCATGGTTTTATGTGGTATTGATTTCAAAACCTTGTTCCTTTTCTACAAAGCCATGGATGGCTTTGACCCTTCATTCAACCAAGAGTTTTAACCTGACAAGTGTCCTTCCTGCAGATAAAACCTAATAAAAATAATGATAATGTAACGTTAATGACAGAGTGAGATTTACTGTTAATGGCTCCATATACTGGAACTATGTGCAACGGGACGATCAAGTACTAAATACATTCAAATTCTCTTTTAAATATGATTCTAAAAGAAAAGTGATTTTATGTGAGATATATATTTTGTTGTTGTTGTTTTTCTGCTATAGTTATTTGTATTTTATTACCATGAGATAATTGGTCCTACAAATGATGAGCTGAGCATTAAAACAATGAAATTTAGCAAAATTGCAATGGAAACAGTTTTTCACATCAAATAAAACAGCTTATTGAGTGAACGAACTTATTCATGTGTGATTTTAATTGTGTTTCACATTTAATAGAAACAATCCAATTGCTAAATAGTCTTTTTTTGTTGTTGTTTTTTTAGTAAAAAGTGCTCGGTTAAAAATAACCCAATTCGTAACCCAGCACTGGGTCATATATGGACCGACCCAACGCTGGGTTGTTTTAACCCAACTGGGATGGATTGATATTTTATTCACATTGAAACTTTATCTTCTTTTTACTTATCATGTCTCATTTCAAAGTAGAGGAGAAGCCCAATTGGCAGTCTTGTTGAAAATGGAGGCTTGTTAAGAGGGGCGTGGCTTGTGAAGAGGGTTGTGGCTTGTGAAGAGGGGCCTGGCTTCTTCCAAGTTTCGTCTTTAACCCAACTGTTTGGGTAAATCTGCCCAACACCTGACCCAACAGAAGAGTTCAAGCTGTAGACGTCCGGTAAATTTCTGACCCAACTCTTGAGTTATGAATTTTGACCCAATATTTGGTCAAACTAACCCAGCAGCTTCAACCAAGAAATTGGGTTATAAAATAACCCAGCACTTTTTACTGTGTATAGACAAAGTTTTATTTGTCTTAGTAAGGAAAATGTAGCTTATCTATCTACCAGCCAAACAAGGTTACAGACACAAAGTTCCTCAGATAATAACACCAGTGTTTCTAACACATGTGCATTTCACAGAACTAGGGGGGAAATAAAAGATTTTATTTTAAATATATTAGGGAAAGAAAGTTCCTGAGATGAATGATAAGACCTGAATGCAACCAGAGGTTGAGAGTGACCTGAAATTCTGTTGAAAATGTTAAGAGTTAAAAAGAATACAACTTGCAGAAAATTACTTTTGATATGTATTCATATGTTTTTATGCTTTGGGGAAAAAGTTTTCAACATTTTATAATAACCTTTTGATGATCCTGGACAATTTCTAGGACACACTCAGTGGAATGATACAAAACAGTTCAATCTAATCCCACACATTTATACAAACCCATTTTCGATGGTTCCATGATTATTATTTATGATTAATAGAACAGAAAAATGCTTTACAGATTTTAGATATGAGCACATTCATACAAAAGCTATTTTCTTGTAGCAATTTCCCTGACTTGTGCAGATGAACACACACCTGAATGTTCTCTTGTATTTGCCATTTTGAACAGCAGCTGAGAGAAATTAGCATTTATGTCACGTCACATTTATACTCCTTAAAAACCATATTCGCTTGAGATCCAAGACAGATGCATTACCTTAAATTGTAAATAGCAAAAATAATTCATGCATATTTTTCGGGAACTGTTAGCAGTGACTCCTGAGGTTTGGTTGAAAGCACCAACTTCATGTGGGATTCTGCCCACATCAGCCTATGAAACCCAGTTATTTTCTGCCCTGACTTGTTTCTGTTGAGGTGGAGCCATGTGGCAGCAACAAACGGACACCCTGGTGTCCAGTGAGAAAAGCCCCCTGTGCGCCTCATGGGCCTCCAGCTCCACAAGAAAGACTGTTTGATGTCACAGGCGGTGAAGGCTTGAAGGAGACCTGAGGAAGCTTTTGGGAAAACTATTCTGTGAGAAAGTCATTGAGACAGAGAAGTAAGTCTGACACAAACGTTCTCTGAAATTCAGCAGTTCAATTGTCAGGGATGTTTGGAGAATTCAGAGATTTTTTTACTTGGTTTATTATAAAATTAAAGGCAAAAACTACTGAAATAATTGAGATATTGCTTTTTATGTAAAAGTAGTTTTATTCAATCACTATAGAACTACCATCCAACTTGGACAAATATTTGGAAGCCAAAATAAAAGATAAGTGTTACCAATGGTATTTTCAATGTGTTTATTCTCTTGTCTTTAGAGTTCAGAAATGAGAGATCAAGTGGAAAAATAACAGATTCGATTTACAAAGGCTGCTTGTCAAATCTTTTTCATTTTAAAGTCACATTTTGTGACAAAACCTGCTATATTATCTCTTAGACTTTGCTGTAAAATTTTGAGGACTTTTGACCTTCAATCTCTTTGTCTGGATTTGTATAAAACCAGAATAAGATTTTTATGGTAGTCATACAGAAATATGAGCCAATGAGAGCTTCAGAGACAAACAGGAGAGGTGAGAGGATCACTGTCTGATTACTTTGCCAATTGCTGCTGCCGCTAGTCTGGAGGAGTTGTGCAAATATAGGTGGTGCAAGCGTTTAGGCGCCCCTGACCGGTTGCCATGAGAGACTTGAGGATTTTCAAACATGCATGAAAGAATTAAAGCAACAACATTTTAACATAACATAAAGCTGAAATAGAAAACAGCACAAATGAATGAGCCGAACATTCGGATGTAGCAGAAATCTGCTGAAGCCATATTGATGCCGGCGGTGAACATTTCACTGAATAAAGTCACTTTATTCTCTCTATAAGCAGCTTCAGGAGTTTCACAGGATCCCCAGCTTATCCTTCCTAATGATTCTAAATGTGTCGGCTACATTGGTGAGACGGTTCACAATGTTTCTCATGACAGGAAAGTCTCAGGGTCCATCGAAGTGACGGTTCTCAGCTCGATGTGAGCAGGAGATTGTGCCTCCACAGCTTTAGGACAGACTCCAGGCTCCGGAAAGTAAAACAAGGTAGACATATGTATTATCTGGAAAACAATTTAAATTGTGCTCATATAAAAAACATATACATGGAAACAAGACAAATATGGTCTTCTGTTTTTTCCGCTTGATTTTTCTTTTGTGTTTCCATTGAAATAATGTTCTAATTAGTTCATGCAGCCTAGTTGAATACCTAAAGTTTTTCTCATGATGGCCACTGTACTTTCTGCTGTATGATTTTTGTAAAGTTTTTCCATCTATGTTAATATCTCGTTTGTGAGATATCTGAAGTGTTATATCTTCTTCTTTTGGATAGAAATGCACCACAAACTTTAGAGGAAAATTTAAACAGAAACTTTCTGTAAGAAAGAAAGAAAAAATACATCCATACTATTTCTGAGTTGGTTTCACGAGTATTAAAGTCATCTGACAATTTTGATTGTGTGTATTAATTATAAAGGGATATTTTCATGTGCAGTTCAATGTTACAGAAATATGCAGCGGGGGGAGGGTGCACCAAAGAGTTAATAATGTATAAACATGTTTTCAATGAGGCTCTTTAAATGTGTTTATATTAGAAATTTAAATTTGACATTTGTGACACATGTATACAATGTAGTCCAGGGTGTATTTGCTCATTCATCTTGAGGGAACTCAGTACTTTCCTGATGCAACGCAAAAGAAAACGTTTCCCCATGTCCTCTAGGGGGCACCATGATTTACTAGTGCAGCAGTTTTGAAGAAAACTTTACATTATTCATTGCCTTGATGATGCCTTGCATTGATTTCAGCATCTCGCTGATCCTTTAAACTTGTACATTAGTTTGACCTCTAATACCCGTGAGACTCATTGACCTTTGCCCTTCCGGCTATTGCAGCCATCAGATGGGGCCATGCTGATGATTACCAGGTCATATTTTATGACCAAGAAGGTGAAGCCATTTAAAGCTTCCATGTGACTGAAGTCACCTCTAACTGAACTCGGCTTCATGTCCTTTCATATAAACCCTCATAGCAGCTTTTTCTATGAAAGTGGAGCATAAGTACATTTGAGATGTTGTATCATCAGAAAACATGCGTACTAATTCATCTAAACCTTGTTTGTAAGCTGGGTGTGACGGCGTTCAGTGACCTTGAGTCGTGTTTTTCTTTATGATTTACTTCCACCTCAACAGCTTTGTCATAGTTCTTGTCTACTTAAGCTTTTGTTCATCCCCAAAAGCCTCGAAAAGACATTTTCTTACATGACAAGTCATTAATCATACAACTGTTCCTTGTTTTATGTTCATCAAAGCCGCCTCTCTGCAGGCGTTGGACTAATTAGCTTCAGGATGATGTAGAACGGGAGTTAAAGCCTGTTCTATAAATACCAAGCTGCTGGTTGTTCTGCTGAGTCTGTGGAAGAAACTACATCCCTTAGGTTCTGTCTTCGTCCTTTAAGTTTTATGAACCGTTTGCAATTCATAAAAGCTGTATAACCAATTAAAGCCGCATTAAAAACATTATGCTCTGTGTCAATATAACACCAAATCTTACCAGCTACTTGCCTAGTGAATTATAGATGCTTGAGATAAACTCTATATTCTCTGGATTTGCAGTTTTTCGGACACTGCAAGCCACATTGAGGCTGCTACATGTTCATAGGATTATGAGCCAGTCTGTGAAAACATACATGATTCCATCAGAGAGAGCAAAGCTGGACTCATCACATCACATGACTTCCTTCCATCACTCCAGGGTCCAAACTTTATGATCGCTTACAAATTGAATAATTATTTTGCAGTTAGTCTCAGCTCTTCAGTTCTTTGATTGATTGAATCCTCTTACTTTCACTATTAAACAGACCTGAGTTCTACTGCTTTCTTCGATTTGATGTCACTAAATGTTTCACTGGTCATTCAGGGCGTCTAACTGCTTTTCGTCCTGGGAGACGATGGTTTCCCACTTTCCTTCCAGTTTGTCATAATGTGTTGGACATTTCTCAGATTTGATCTCCAGATGTTTTCTCATATTCATGCCACTGATCTGACCGTTTTTAAGCAGACCAACATCTTTTCCACAGGATGTTTTTTAATACAGATGTTTAAGAAATGGGAAGCGACTCAAATAGGGTTAAATATTTTATCAGCTGGTTAGATCAAGATGCTGATTATTTTGTACAGGCAGTACATTTTACATCAATTAGACCTTTAACTGTTGAAGGAGAGTTAGATATTATTATCAACCTTTATTTTGAAGGTCATTTTAGAAGCAGTTTTCTCACAACAAAAAAAGGTTTTATAGGTTTTATCCTATTTTTAACCAGGATGATGAATGATGATGTGTAATCAGATGGACACAGATTGTTTTCCTTGATTAAAAAGACGTTTTAATGGAAACACGTCAAACGCTCACATGATAGATCAGCCTTTTTCTGCTGCCAACATGCATTTGAATGTCATTTCTTTCTCCACGTCTCCAGACGGCGAGTTGTATTGCCAACACAGGTTGACGTGACAGAACAATTACAACTTGCCCGACAGCAATGCTTTCTTCAAAACCTCTCTGAGACGTGTGGCCCATGTTAGGCAGCAACCTCTACTTCCTGTTTGTCACAGCTGTATGTAACGTCAACATCTGATGAAATTAGATCTGCATAGATTTATATAAAATCTATGCATATCTAGGAAATCTAGCAGAGTTGATTTACTCTAAACCAGTAGATGGAAAAATATCTTCACATTTAAATTTTTTGTTCTTCACCACATTCCTAATGTTGGGCTAAATGTTGACCCACATGAATATCTGAAAATAATGAAGTAGCAGAAACTGTGGCCCAGAAATTTGGAATCAAATTTAAACATTTAGGCAGTTTTCTACTAATGTTTTAAGTACATATTTTAATGTAGGAAAATTTCATATCCGTATTAAGCAAAAATGACATTAATATAAACTTATTTTCTTGTCCTGTCGGTGTTTAACTTGCAAACCTTCTTGCAGAAATAATGCAGAAACTCTGGATACGGAGCAGTGGCTTATTTACAGTTCCAAAATGTGCAACAATAGACCATAAACAACCAGAAGAGCCCAGATGCAATGTGTAGAGGGAGGAAATATTCCCACCTGAATGGTGACTTGTACAGTACAGAAGGAGGATTAATGGCTTGTTTTAGAAGCAGTTGCTGTCGGTTCCCCTGGACGAAGAAAATGTGATGCTGTGCTCAGCTTTAGAGGCTTTCTTGGAGTCGGGCGCAAACCTTCAGTCAAACCCAGGCTAGATGACAATGGTTGCTTGGAGACAGAAGAAAGGAGCAAGTCTTTATGGCTGCAACTTTATTGCAGTATGTCTGTTTTTTGTTTTTTTACAGCTTTCTATTTGCAATTTATTTACCATTTGAAGAGGAGAAAGAGTGAGCAGGAATTATCAGAGTCTTTATATTATCAACTCATAGTGATTGGTGAACAAACAAGCGTTTTGGATTCTGCATTATGAGTCTTATTTAGCGTCCAGATGTGGTCTGCTACTGTTCATATTTATCCATATTCAGTCCTAAACCTTATATTAGCCCATGTAGGTCATCTCTGCTGGTCTGTTGACAGCTGGTGATAAATATTTAAGTTTGTTTTTACACCTTTAGCACTGGCTCAGCTTCAGCAGTATTTTTTCCATGTGTGTTTGATGCTATTGCAGATATGACCTCAGCAACATTAAGTATTCTTTGCAAAAACCAAAGTCATTTCTTTCCACTGCTCTCTTGTTTGCTGTTGCAGCTGCACATGCAGTTCAAGCCTCACGCTGTCAACTGTCATCTCAACTTTCTGTTCCTTCATGTTTCGTCTCTTTCTCACTGCTGGAGGTAATGTTGGCTGTAGCAAGAGACAGATACATAATATTGTCAACTAATACTTAATTATTAAAAATATGTTTTGTTTTCAAGACATATTTTGTGATGAACTCCAGAAACTGCAGTTGCAGAAAGGATACAAAGTTCAAATGTGCAGTGAGTTCAGCAAATAAAAGAAAAAAACTTCAGGTACTGCTACACTTTTATGAAACGTGCATTGATTTTTGCCTATTTTAATAGTTCAGACATCAACTTTACTTTAATATTTATTAATTTACAGTTTGGAAACTGAGCATGCCCAGACATCTACATGGTACATCATCTCCACTCTTTGGGTCCAACCAATCAGCATCAAGAAAAATGATTGGTGCTGATTGGATTGGCTGTTTGTCAAATGTCATGTGTCAACTAGCATGTTTCGCAAGTATTTTAGTTTCTCAATATATATTTTCATTTCATATTTTATATATACCGTACAAAAACTACACAAATCGCAATCACACCAACAGACACATTGCTCACTACACAGCAGAGCAAAATCTGCAGCTGCTTCCATTAGAAATGTCGACGAAAATGTTGTTGATTTTCCGTTAATCTTGAAAAAACACAATTTCATAATTGCAGTGTTTCAATTAAATCAGAAATGCAATTAAAATCACACGTGGATACGTTTGTTTGTGTCATTAAAAAAACATGCCGTTCCATCGTCCACCTACTTCCTGTCGCCGTCTTCGTCTTTTCCACCAGTAGTAACATCCGGGTTGTTGATCATGTGACTCAGGTGACAGGAAAATAGGCAGTTTTGTGAAACACACTAATTTCAAAACAGTGGATTAACCATCTAATTGTAGCGCCAAAATGTTTTATTGAAAACTTCAGTTTTATTTTATATAATTGGCATGTGTCCATTAAGATAATTTATTTTCAGAATTCCAGTTTGCACAAATATATGGTCAAGGTAAACCTTTCTATTGTATTGTGAATTTTTTCCAAACACCCTAACAGATAAGATATATGCAGCATTCTGGTTACCTCTGTTTGTCTCCCAGCAATTTACATAAGTGGACCTTTATCCTTATATCCAAGCCGTTTCCTGCTTGGAATAATGAATTCTTTGTGCCAGGAGCCCAAGATGGATGATATCTGTGAGCCGTGTAGGTAACGGTCCTTCATTGAATTGGAAATCAGGATTTTCAGGATCAGATTCCTTGTGTGTTTCCTGAGGAAACAGCACTAGAGTTATGTGTTTCTATGAGGGGCCACAGCCAAATCTAAATGAAGGAAACATCTTGATGTTTCACCAACACACACAAAAAGTCAAACAGTTTCTGCCCTTTTCCAAATAATTAAGGTTCATTTGGACTATAGTGGCGTCACCAAGTAAGAGCGAGAAGTAAAGTTACTTTTTCTTTCCTTAATTTAAAGAGAACCCCCCAAAATAATGTTTTGTTATATAATAATTAAATGAAAACTAAAAAACCTTGACTAGAGTTGTTTTGTTTCACATTAAGATTAGTTTGATTTGAAATGCTTCAAAGCAAGTAACAGAAAAAGCAATATAAATCTTCTAGCAAATAGCTTTGCAGCTCTTTTTGCAAACAGGTGCTACCAGCGGAAAGACTATCAGAAAAATGTCCTTAATTCAAACTAGAGAAAACTTTTTCCTGGTGGAGAAATGAATGTGTTTTATGACGCTGATAACATGCAGAGTTCAGGTTTATATTCAGTAATTCAGAAACTCAGCATGTGTAAACATCTGTGAAAGATGAGAGAAGTCAGGCAAACATGGCAAGATGCCACATGACATACCTGAAGACTGAATCTTTGAAGATAAATGGGTTGCTTCAATTGAATTTAGGTCATGGGGTGACTTCAAATGATTCAGCGCACAGGCACAACGTCTTGAATTATTTATTTTCCCTTGGGGATGAAAGCAGAGACTCCAGTACGATGAAACCAGAAGACTAAGACCTTGATCTTTAGGCTGCGAGTCTGAAAGTCATCACTCAGGAAAAAAAATCTGCTGAAGCAACTTTGACTATAAATTAAAGGTGCAATGACCAATGGTAATAATTAGCTAGCTTAATGAATTCAGTTTACTTTAGGGTAGGATATGACTCCGAACAAATGGCAACACATCAGCACAGAGACGACCCAAAGCAAGTGAAGCTTTTATCAGCCGGCTTTGAAAAGATAAAGACTGAATGTCTTCTGGCTGTCGCCGTCTTTGTAAATCCGGTTTTACTGCTTCGTGCTGCAGCTCATATCTGTTTGACCAGGCGAACAGAAAACTCCGTTAGGAATCATTGTGTGCTTCACCAGGGGTGACGGACATCAGGCTCCGTTCTCTGGAACTGTGTGGTGAAACCGAACCAGCTCAGCCATTTGTCATGATGCTGAGGGGCTGATTTCGAAGAAAATACAAGTAATGGTGCATTCAGTCTGCATGGCTCTCTTCTGGCTTAATGAGGAAAAATGTGCATGAACATAGCAGCTGCACCGGGTTCCTTCTGACTTCTGTTAGTCCGGAAAAAGGTTTCTGTCTTATCTTATGACTGGTGGTCTTCTTTAATCAATATGTCAATAAATCAAGTTTATTTGTATAGCACATTTCAGCAGAAACAAGACAGTTCAAAATGTTTTACATCATAAAAACACAAAAATAAGTAATCATTCAAAACAACATACTGTCAACAACTGTGAAACCAGTGACAGACATTGCATTTTGTCAAGTGATATTGTTAAAGTCATCTGCCAAATGCATAAACATGATTTTGTTTAGTAAGTTACCTGACCAGATGATGTCACATTGACTTTAAATTTAATATCAGGTATTTTTAATCCTGACTAAAAGGCATTTCTCTGTATCTAAAGACTATTGATCAGTAGGTGAGACTTGAACTGCTGCTACTGTATGAAAGTTCAGAAGGCAGCTGGGAGCTTTCTGTCTGTAGTTTATGGAAGTAAATATGTGCCATCAGAATTTGAATAAAAAATGCATCTGAAACTTGAATGTTGTATATTTGCGTTTACTTTTTCAATTAAAAAAAAATTCTGTCATTATTTGTACATGTTTGCAATTTTCATATGTTAAAAAATTCACATTCCTATTTCAAAGTGATGAAATTTTCAATATATATTTTTTTCAGTTTAAAAAATTCAGCATATAAAAAAATTAAACTTTTAAAAATTCAAATGCAATATTTTCAGTGTCCTAAAAATTCAACTTGATGATTTTTTTATACGCTGAATTTTTTTTAACACTGGAAAAAAAAATAATATATATATATCAAATAGGAATGTGACTTTTTAACATATGAAAATTGCAAACAAAATAATGACACTGAATTTTTTTGAAAAAGTAAGTGCAAATATACAACATTCAAGTTTCAGATGCATTTTTTATTCAAATTCTGATGGCACATAGTTACTTCCATAGATTTCTTCTACCAAACAGAGATCAGGAGATGACATCCTAATGGCTTCACTAAATCAAGGCTTCATGCTGCATCAAAGCAGGACACATTGGTGTAACGCAGCCTGTGTTTGTATGACCTTCTACTATTTCTGTGCATGAGAGAGTTTGTCACCTGGAGGCTGCGATGGACTGTGGTCCAGGATTTGTTCTTCAGGGAGGTAAGATCAGGTCGAGTCCAGGATCTTCAAGGTAACGGAGGCGACTCAGTAAAAACCCGATGAATTCAACTCAGCACCACCTCATCAGAAAAAGTAAGGCAGCAAAGTGTGAACAAATTCTCTTTCTGCTCTGCAGCTTCTGCCATTAAGTTTGACATTTACATGAAAAATCATTGGAAATCTCAGTAGAACTAATAGGTTTCTATAGCAAAGATTAATTACTCTGAAGTTTGTTCCTGTCTGGAGCTGAAAAGTAGAAAGCAGTGACTTTATTATTATTTATTGATAAACCTGTGCACTGTAATGTATTTTCTCCCCATTTATCTGATATAAATCAGAGCATAGAAGATAAAAGAACAGCATAATCCATAAATTCATACTATGTCTCCGCACACAATTACACAATAGCTCAAATAAAATGTGATCTGTTGATTTTGTGTGGATTTCAGTTAAAAATTGAAAGAACACTAAAAAATGTTTCAGTGAAAGTGAAATAATCTACCAGTGGAAGCAGAACATTTTATCATTATTTAGAAATGATTGACTTAAAACAAGCTCTTATATCTTATTAAAAAGATTCTTGTAAGTTGCTTTTGTCTTATTTCAAGTGCATTACAAACTGGACAAAATACTAGGCAAGATTTTGTCTTATTGCAGTTTAAGAGTAAGTTACCAGAAATGCTGTATTTTGAAGGAAACTTGATCATGTTTATAATATAAAACGTAGTAAACCAAGGAGGAACCTGATGAAAACTAAGACCTGAGCAAGGCCATCAGAACAAAATAGCAAAAACAGAAAAAGGTGTAAAATGATAAACTGTTTAATAGCAAATAAACTCCAACAAGTCGTTTAACATTTACCTAAGAAATGTTAGAAAGTTGGAATACATTTATTAACAGAATATTTCCCAGACACTAAAAACCTTTAAATATCAACTAAGTCATTGTTTGCACTGCAGCTTCTCTTCTTAGCGTTGTGTGTGACATGAATCATGCCGTGTCAAATATTCACTGTTCTTTCCTGAGCTTTATAATTTATCACATTGGAGCCTCATGGCTCACAGCTCTGACGCCGATTCCACCAAATGCTTCTTCTGGGCATCCATCTCAGGCCAGATGTTCTCAAGCACATTTAGTATTCAACTTAAACCATGACTGCACTCTAACAAGAGTCTAACAAGCTTTCCCAGAGTCTTGGTCTGCTATGTGTTTGTATAAACTGCAAGCAGCAGCAGATGTTCACACAAACACCTTCATTGTTCTGGTTTACAGAAAGAAAAAGCAGCTTGATTTTAAATCTGCACAGCGTGGATTCAGAACACCAAACTCCATGAGTCCAATCTAGGCAAAGACACCAACATTTTAAATAATTAGATGTTCATAAACGTTTAAATGCTTCAAGGTGTGTTTGGGAGAAAAAAATACAAAAATGTTTAAGTTAATGTGTGTAGGTTAGGAAGTAGGATAGTTTTAAAATTATTCTTTGTTTTGTTTGGGACTGTGAAATTAGCAGCATGTTGCATAAACCTGCAGCTGATTATCCCATTTTATTTACCTGCTTAATCCAGTTCAGGGTCTGTTTACATTATCCCAGCAGTCACTGGGAGATATGACCGCCACACACACAACCATGTTTAAAACCATTGACAAAAGGCAGAGAAACCCACACAGAGAGAGGAAGAGAAAATGTAAACTCCACCCAAAAGGGAGATAAAGGTCCTAACCAAAGCACCACTGCAGAATATTTATTTTCCATCAACATTAAACATGGTAGGTTTGCTTTCTGCTAGCAGGAGAATTCAGGGGTCGCAGTTTATTTCCTCTTCAGCCATTCATCCCCCATCCATTCAGTCCCAGTTATTAAAGGCATTGCTTATCATTTTCATTTTATATTTTGATGAATTGTGGAGTTAAATAATGACATTATATATATATATTTCAGTTTATTTGTATGTTGTTTTCAAAAGCCTTTCCATATCATGTTTTTCCATTAACTTTGGTTCTGTTTCCGTTTGGACCAGCTGAAAAATGAGATCATAACGCCGGACTGACCCAAAACAACGATGAGTGGTTTCCTGCTGATAGATAATATTTATTAGACACAGAGTCATATTTACTTCATTTAAATAACAAATTCATGGATTAACTATATGCTGTGATGAAGTTGTGGTATTTTAAAACTTTTTAAATCCTTTCAATGCAGTTTTAAAAACAGAAATTGAAACTATTTATTTGCGTCAAACTTTAAGTTGGAAGAAACTGGCCTGAATGTCAGCTTGGTCAACTGTTAGTGATGTCAGTGATGCATTTTACATCTTTAATCAAGAATCTTCAGCTAATACATCGCAGCTGATTTCTCAAAGAAAGGTAAAAACTAAACTGAAGAAAACATCACAGATGTACTTCCTGAACTGTGTCCATGTCTGCAGAGTGTTGATCTGCTATCAGTCAGACTCACATCGTTAATCCTTATCCCAACAGAGATGAAGCATCTCTGAGAAGCTCTGCAGGACTCGTCTTCTTTCCTCACACACGTTGTCTTGACAAATGCTTCAGCAGATAATTCAGCTCAGAGGAGGTGGGAAATGAAATCAGTGTCTCTGGTAGAAGATCTTTGTCTCCTGCTTGTAGAGGTGCTAAAGGAGAGACTCCAGGTTTCTGCTTGATGTGTGTCGTCACACACAGTGCAGTGAAGATCACAGAGTTGCATGGATCCATGTGGGCCAACGCAGAAAATGAAAATCCTGTTCGTTATGCCAATGTTTTTATTTAACCTTAATGTATTTAATAAAAACGGAGAAAACACAAAAATATTTTATGTAATTTATTACCAGTTGAAATGAGGAGAGACACACTGAGCTGCTTCTGACAGCCAAACATAAAGAAAAGGCATCTGAGTGAAATTAGAGGCCACTCAATGTTCATGCAACAGAATATAGATCTGGATCACATCATCAGGTAACGCCTTTGAAAAATTAAATATAGCAACATTCAGCATTTCACACCCTGCATGATATGCCAGTGAGTCTTGAAGGAATCACTTCTGTGTATATCAGACATTTCCTGCACAGTGCATGTGACAAGATTAGTTTTCAGATTGTTTTCCTGTTGCCTCTATATGCTGAAGCAAAACCGACCGGAGGAAGGGAAACATTTGTCTTGCTATTTGGCCCCAACCGTTGTGCAGCCGCAAAGTGATTTGTACAGAAAACTGCTGTGCAAAGCCTGATTGGATGCCAGCTGCTCATCCAGAACATCCTGGATCCCAGAGAAACACGACTGGACGACGTTCTTGGAAAGAAGGAGGATGTGTTGGCAGGAGTTTTGTTGACATGTTGGGAAGATGTGGAGAAACACCAGCAACACAGCGAAGCTGAAACAAGGGTTTCAATCTGCTGAGTCTGAAACGAGAAGCTTTAACCACATTTCATCCCATCGAGATGCACAGAGAAACCTGGAGAGAAACCATTCCTCACATTCAGAACAAATCTACAGAGGTGCAGAAAAAACTAGAGTAGAAGGATTTATGGATGCAGTCAGGTATTTTCTTATAAGGCGAATATTTTCAGACCGGAGATAAACACATTGAGAAACAGCTGCTGCTAAATCCAAAAGGAATGTTGTAGTTTAAAATAAAGAATGTGGAAACGTTTTGTAGTTCAAGTTGCGATGCTTAAATACTGATAGAATATTTTAATAAAATGTCCAGAGAAACAAACCCCAATAGCAGATCCATCAGCAGCTTGAAGAAGTTGCTGATTTTTAGACATTTTTCATCGGCTGGACGTGGAACAACCACAGTCACTTAAATAAATATTAATTTCAAAAATAAAAAGATGTTACACTCAGAAGCTGATCAGCTAGTGTCAAACTGTCATATATTTTTAAAATGTTTGCAGACTTTATGACACTGAAAACTGAATTTTAAATATTACGTTTGCATCATATAGTGTCTTTCAGGCATTGCTGTGAAAATCTATATATGATTTAAAAGAGTTCATATTCAGAAAGGACAATAAATATTGAATAAAACTGATTTCCTGCTACCAAGAACAAAGTAAATCAGGACATTTTTTGCTGACCTTTCAGTTTATGCAAAAGTTTTTCATCTCAAATCTTCACATCATCACTTGTTTCAATGTGAAGTGATTTTTTAAAATATTGCACCACTAAAACTCCAACGTTTTGTCAAATCAAAGCAAGGCAGGAAAATGCCAAAGTTTTCAACTATGCAATAACCATGGTAAGCATTTTTGAATATTTTTTCATTTTATTTTGTTGGGTAGAAACCTTGATATTTAATGTGCACTTCAGTTAAATCTGAGTGAAACAAATAAATCATGTACAAAAGATGAAGAGGTTCCTGACACCCAGAGTCTTTCAAAACAAAATCCTTGAACTTTGAGTCAGACAAAAGTTCAGGATGATGGGAATGATGGGAATATGGAAGCAGCTAAATAAACTGTAAATGTTCATTTCATTTCAAATCTACATAATCACCCATTTTATTTGTTCAATAAATGTTAAATTGTGCCAGAACATTTAACAGACGTCAACAAACCTGGAGTGCAGATTTTCTACCAAGATCACAGAAAGTGACGTTTGTGTTGCTGTTGCTTTGCAGCCATTAATGACTAAGGATGATGAAAAGGGAGAAACTGATCACATACTAACTGTAATATTTAATAAATGTGCAATGTGGCATCTAATACAAGGAGGGAATAAAAAACAGTGATTAAAGATTAGATATCAATAAACAAGAAAGCAAGAGGTCAACACGGTGCTACTAAGGCCAAACTGAGCATTTATCTTTTATTAATGTTCTGTTTATGAGGAAAGATAAACCTTGTATCATGTAGAACTGAGACATAAATGCCAAGAATGGGAAAAAAAAAAGTTGTGAGCAAAGAAACTGCGACCGATCTCTAATATTCAGCTGTGATATTGTTCAGAGCTGCTGTTATTTTCCTTTAATATTTGTCAGTCATTTGAATTGATATTTAAGCCTTGCATCCTCCCACATGTTGACATCCATCAAACCTTTCCTGTAAATGCTGCCACCCAAGGAGGCAAACAAAAAGCCACAGTAACATGACAGGCTGGAAACCAAACCTCCACTTATTTAAAACAACGGTGGAGAAAAAAGTCCTGAATGACATTTTAGATGTTTTCTTGTTGTTCTATTTCTTCTCTAACTTTAAAAACAAAGAGGATGCAGCCGGGCAAGCTGTGTGAAAGCAGCAGTGTGTCTGATTTATTTTTCAAAGACGGAAGAAAAGGTTGTGAGAAGCAATGGGAGAAGTTCCTAATGGACCTGCTGCAAAGAGACAGACAGCGGGACAGTGAGTATTTTATAAGACTTCATTTCGAAACAAGCTCACATATTAATACAACTTTATCCCTGAGTGGCGTCTCACTCTTACCTGACTCTATTAAGCCAGCTTTCAAGAACCTGCAAGGCACTGAAAGGAAATGTGTTTTTTAGGGTTCAGCTCAGGTCACAGCCATGTTAGGATAATCTGTCAAAATGGAAAACAGAATTTAGGCTCTTAGTCAGAGACGAAGGTCTCAACCTTCCTGTTCTTTGCTGTGGCGCATTACACTGAATTAATAATAGATGCATCTCCAGGTCTCATTTGTCGTTCTACCTCTGCTGTGCGGATATCGATGGCATGTAGAAGAATCATCCTTTTCCCCTGCAGCCTTGTCCACATGCGTAAAATGTCCAGATGTAAACAACAACATGCAAAGATTCTCTGCTTTTCGCCTCACCAACAGATTAAGCAAAAGTCCATACAATGGTTTGCTCTCCCAGCTGAAATCCAACATGGAGGTGTTTAGTGTTCATGTCCTTCTAATTGTGGTTCTGGAAGAACCTAAAATCTCCCAAGCGATCAAGATGTGAACCCAGGTAAGTTCAGAGACACGGGTAGATGTGGTTTGGTCAAAGCCATATTAACTGTTGAATCCATTTTTGTGCCATCAGTGACCTGGAAAATCAATTAGGATGCAAAACTCTACAGTCTGAAGTTTCGATAAAAAACTGGCAAATAAAAGTCCAGCAACCAGCAGCACCTACAGCAGGATGATGATCACAGAGAAAAGACTTTACTTTTAGAAAAACAGCGAGATCTGGGTTTATTATACACCATCTGGCAATATGAAAGACACTGCAGAAGCCAAACTTCATTACAACAAGAAAAAGACAAGGTCACTGGACTTAGGTTTGGGTTAGCAGAGATACTTGAAGACGAAGAATAGCTAGAAGATAAAAGAAGAATAGCTTAATTTTGACCTCATACTTTTGTTAAAGTGATCTGCAGCTACTTCTAACAATAGATTTTATGAGAAACGCAGCACTGTAGGCATAGTTTTTATATATTTAAATAAAATATTGTCTCAAGGACATTGCCATGTTTTTGCTGAAATGCATCTTGGGTAGATGGCGTGGGCTAGGTGCTACAGCGCTATCTCTGCCTAGCCAAAAAAAGCTGCTGTTTGTGCTGAAATGTAAAACCAAAAAACTGCAAAGATCTCCAGTGTGTAACTTGAGCTGTTGACGGTTAGCATCGGGGTCAAGACATTTTCTCAAATATACAAAATAAATATCTCAAAATAAAAATATAACTTAAAGACCCTCTAGTGTCACTTTAAATAATTTAATAAATAAATTATTTATAATCTAATCTTCTAATTTGTTTTAATTTAGCATCAACTCCTTATAAGCATGTTAGGTCCTGTTAATTGTGTTAGTGTAATGGTGTTAGCTCCTGCTAAGTGTGTTAGCTCCTGTTAATGGTGTTAGCTTAATGGTGTTAGCTCCTGCTAAGTGTGTTAGCTCCTGTTAATGGTGTTAGCTCCTGCTAAGTGTAGTAGCTCCTGTTAATGGTGTTAGCTTAATGGTGTTAGCTCCTGCTAAGTGTAGTAGCTCCTGTTAATTGTGTTAGCTTAATGGTGTTAGCTCCTGCTAAGTGTGTTAGCTCCTGTAATGGTGTTAGCTTAATGGTGTTAGCTCCTGCTAAGTGTAGTAGCTCCTGTCAATGGTGTTAGCTCCTGCTAAGTGTGTTGCTCCTGTTAATGGTGTTAGCTTAATGGTGTTAGCTCCTGCTAAGTGTGTTAGCTCCTGTTAGCTTAATAGTGTTAACTCCTGCTAAGTGGAGTAGCTCCTGATAATGGTGTTAGCTCCTGCTAAGTGTGTTAGTTCCTGTTAATGGTATTAGCTTAATTGTGTTAGCTCTTGCTAAGTGTGTTAGGTCCTGTTAACGGTGTTAGCTTAATGGTGTTAGCTCCTGCTAAGTGTGTTAGGTCCTGTTAATGGTGTTAGCTTAATGGTGTTAGCTCTTGTTAAGTGTGTTAGCTCCTGTTAATGGTGTTAGCTCCTGCTAAGTGTGTTAGCTCCTGTTAATGGTGTTAGCTTAATGGTGTTAGCTCTAGCTAATATAGTAAATAGTGAATCAACAGTTTTCTTGGTATAACGCCACGTTTTGAGGCAGCTTGTGTCAATCCAGATGTTTTATGCATCAGATGAAAAAATGGAGGTAAAAATACAATAAAAATGCTAATTATAAAGTAGTCATGAGATTTTATGTACCACAAACAAAATGTTTAAGTTCAATAGTAAAATTAAAACATATTGAGTTCAACATGCTCAACTAGTCATGGAATATTTTAAAGGCTGGCTCTACTGGTGATTTATCATTGGGGGTCAATTACAGTCCTTGTTGATGTCCTGAATTATTTAGCTGTTTTTCTGCACCAGCGCAGCAGAAATAATGGATGAATTACTTCCTCCGTCAGTTCAGAGTTTGAACTGGATGATTGTTGATCACCGCCTCTATTTTTGAGCTTCCCTCTTGTCTGTCTTGTCAGCTGTGATGCATTGACCAGTGCATCATTTGATGTCAGAAGGAAACACTGAATTATAAGAAGTGCTGGCTCTGCAGTGGGTGGTGCGAACTGAGAATAATCATAACTCCTTGCTGTGTGGTGTGACACAGTTATGGCTTGTTTCAGTCTTTTATAGTTGTTTTTAGCAGCAGAATGTAACTGAAGAACTAAAGTCGACACCAGTGGGAATCTTTCTTTCCTCCAGAAGACGCTGCCTCAGAACTGCCTGAGATTTATTGGTTTTATCCAGGCTTTTCTCCAAAGGCCTCTTATGATTATTTATACCAGATGACCAAAAATATCCACCTGCTTTTCCCAGTGGGGTGTCAGTGGGTGAAAAGTGGGACACACCCTGACCCAGGTGAAGGTCTATCAGTGGGACACAAATAAAAAGGCATAAAGACACAAACACATACACACACACACACACACACACACACACACACACACACACACACACACACACACACACACACACACACACACACAGAAAGGTTGGTAGTATTTTAGATGTTTTTCAGCCATTTCGTCCAGTTCCAAGTTAACACAACATGAACATTTTCTGAGAAAACAAATCTCAGGGAGAAAATGCTAAAATGAAACTGGAACTTTAACTTTCCTACATTGCTAAGACTCAGCACATAAAAACCAGAAACTCATACACACATTCATCTTTCTACATTTACAAAGTGCTGTTGGGGTTTTAATTTCAATAAATGCATTTTCTGAAGGGGGATGTTTGAGTCGGTTACTATCTGATTACTAATAAGATTGATATATTTGAGAAAAGTCCATGGGAGGCCATTTAGGAAACATGTTTCTGAAGAAAACATCTTGGAAAAAATGAACATTTCCAGTTCCAGCTTATTCACACCTCACAAGAAAACATGGGATCTAAGTTTTGAATGCAGTTTGTTGTTTTTGTAGTGGAATTAGAAATGCTGGTGTGAGGTTTGCAAACCGTGAATCACCGGGCCCCTAACGAATCACCGGGCCCCTAACGAATCACCGGGCCCCTAACGAATCACCGGGCCCCTAACGAATCACCGGG
>CAEGAF010193217.1:0-32500 GCA_903067075.1 Micropoecilia bifurca | reverse complement strand
TTAAATACAGCCAAGTTAGTGTAATTAGCCGTGCACTGCCAGTCAGCTGGCTGGAATTCTGGTATTTTTATAACAACAAATATGTCTGGTTGTGAAAAACATAACCACTGAAGTCTTGGAAACTGCTCACAACTATAAATCCATGATGACACAGGCTGTAATGCTAAGCACTGAAACAGGTGTTTATGGCACAGGTAGAGGCATGCATTAGGACAGTTTGGGCTGTCAAGATTTATCAGTGTATTATAAGCCTGGCAGGCCACCAGGCTTTTCTTGTGCCCTCACCAGGCTAAGCATTGCTTTTTTTTAAAGTCTTTTTAAAATGTTTGAATTTTAAAAGATTTTATAGTTGGTGTTCAGGTCTCTTCCAGTCTTTCAATAATACATAATTATCAAGGGATATTTTCATATTTCTTTTTAACTCAAAAACTTGACAGGCTGACTGCTCTAGTGCCCAACCACTGGGCTTAGCAAGTTTTCTGGGGGAAATCTTGTACACTAAGGTTTTTAAAAGTTGTTTTCTTAAAACTTTTAGTAGGGTTTAAGGATATTTCAATGAGATGTCAGTGGAAATACCAGAGAGACTTGAGTTTTCTACAATTAATTAAAGGTAAGCATTTTACCATTAATTTTACCTTTAACTTTAGAGGTTTAAACCTCAAAAGCTTGTTGTGCCCTCAACGACTTAAAGCCCTTTCAATGAGAGTCACAACTATGCACCATTCTAAACCCACCGCTGCACACTGCCTGTCAACTGGCTAAATGAAGGCTGCTATTTTTCATTTTCTTGCCTAAAGATCAGTTCCTGTCTTTTGAACAAAAACATGTGCATTTTTGCTGAGAAACACACAAACAGTGACAACTTGAAAGCTACAGGAAGCTACCTCATTATCCTTACTAAGGGAAAGCATTTGAGGACTAAGACGTGATGATCCTGAGTAATAAAGGCTGTATTCATAACCACTGAACCAGGCGTTCATATCAGGGTTTCACACAACTATATGCTAATTAGTCCCGGCTTGTTATGCAGAGCATGTGAGAGTCCGACGATGAATTTGATTTTTCTCTGAAGTCGGAGCTGACCCACGGCGAGCTGGTTCAGGTTTCCAGCTGAAAACAATGGATTTCTCTTAATTCCATGTGGTTAAACAGTAAAAGTGCATGCTCAGTCACAAATCAATATTTTACAGCATTACTTGTGCCATTTGTTCAATGAGAAGCAAACAGAAGTGCTAAATGCAAAAGAGTGTACTAACAGCTTTCACTCCATTATCTATGCTCAGCGATAATGTTAGATTCTAAACTCAGGGCTGCTTGAGGAGCTTTGACTTTTCTAGGCAGAAAATCGACTTTTGGTGGGGAACTGTTACTGTATTTTGACTTGAAATATTCAAAAACAAAGAGGACACACCACAAGGTGACAAGAAGAAGACTGTTCAGCTTTTACTAAAGACTAATTTGAGTTAATCTTAAGTTAAACTTTAACACAATCTGCTTCTTTTTGTTTATCTATATTTCAATGATGATGCTAATGAAATGCTGTGAAGATGCTGACGTTAGCAGAATCTTCTCTGACTGAATCGTCTATCCCCCTCCACCACTTGTTGCTGTTCTCTGCTGGTTAGATACTGGAATTAAAGCTAATCGGCTAATATGCTTGTTTCCTTGCTTACAAGAAATACAAAACCCACCTTTCTGAAAAAAAAAATATTTCTGGTTGTAGAAAACATGAACTGCTATGATTTGGACACTAAAGGAGGGCGACCCGTTACTTTTATAAAACTCAAGAAAGCCATTCTTCTAAAAAGTACAAGCTAGCTTTGTATAGAAACCATAAAACTGAAATCTTTGCTCCAGGGTATCATCCTGAGAGAATCGTAACCTCCGAGTCATGCCTAGTATGAGATATCTTCCACCCTTCTTTGTGAAACATTTATAATGTCTACTTATGAGCCCTGTTGCTCCCAGAAAGCCCTGCCCTTTGGTTTTACTGTGTGATCAAGCTTGGGATTGCCTTTTGGTTTGGGACTCTGATGACAGCCTTCAGGCGCTCTCTTCACTGGGGTGCTTACAGTCTGTACTTACAGCCACTCGGTGCAGAGCAGAGCTGCTCCGACAGCCTGCACCAGATGGTTTAATCCCTGTGAAAACCCAAAGAGGAAACTCTTCCTAGCTCTGGGGGGAAAATAAGGGTAGGCAGGAAAAGAGGCACAGAGAGCCAGAGGCTGATCAAAGTTGGACTGCTTTTCACTCTGTCCTTATTGTTTCCATTATGATTCCACCCTGTTTATAGTGTGGAGCGGCTGCAGCAGAGGTAGTCTGTCTGGGAGAGCTGAAATGCAGAACAACACAAGTTTGTATTGGAGATGGAGGAGTCTGGTGACTCCTTCCTGCAAGAAAACCCTCATTGTCCAAACGGTAGTCACAACGAAAGTGGCTGCAGTAACTCTGAAACATCCTACTATGGACTACTTATGGCACTTTAAACATAGCTCAGATGACAGGGTGCCTGGCTGACTAGGAAAATAAAGGCCATGGATGATATTCTGGGTTTGTGAGATTGCTGTAGGAGGTTCAGTGACCGCAGAGTGGAATTTAACAAAGAGAGCTAAAAGGCTGCGCTAAATGACAGTGCTGCTGCTGACATATATGGCCACTACTCTGGAGGTCTGAAACACAGCTCTGTTTTTATCTGACTCTTTATTTAAATCATATCTTTGTATGTAAAACACTGACCTGTTGGGTTCTTGCTCAAGAACCCCATCTATATGGAAAAAGTAAAAAAAAAACATAAGTCTAGATAAGTTCAGCAAAATTTCAGCAAAGAATACACACAAGCAATAGCCAAAATGTTTACCTTTAATTTCTCTATATTTTAGCAACAGTCTCTTAGTATTTGCACATAAATTGAGTACAAAATTGCACGATGCAGTGTGATTGCTTTTATTTAAACAGAAATGCAACAATCCTTTTGCAATTTCTTGTTTGGAAAACAAGAAATTAGGTTCTTATTCTTGTTCTTTAATATTACCTTCAGGGTTAGAGTATAATGTAACCCTATATTTACGGTTATCAGTATGAACATGTCCTCACAACTCTTCCTGAGCTTTACCACGTGTGTCAATAACATCTATACCAGTTAAAGCCATTAAAGATATTGAAACTCAGTACAACTGGCAAAATATATATTTAAAAAAGCAAAGGCACTGGAAATGCTTTAAAACACCAAATATTCATTTGGATTTGAGATATTACCCACATAAAAACAGCAATTATTGTTCAATATATTGTTCAACTTTACTTTCTACTACCTCTAAAACAGTGTGTTGATTCTTAGTAGTAACTATATCTACTCAGTATATTTATTGCATTGAGTTTCATGCGTAGAACAAGCAGCCATTAAATTTAGTGGTAGTTTCGAGTTCTTATTTCTCAGAACATTCAACCTTTTTGCTGTCAGGTTCTTTACTTTCGTAATTAGTCAGAGTATCTGTAGCCAGCCGACTGCTTCATAAACATGCTGCTGGTAGCTTGTCAATTGTTGTTGCCTTTACAAGGTGGAGCTGATTTGTCTTTCTCACAAGTGTGGGGAAGGTAGTTCAGCCAGCTGGTCGGCAGTGTCAAGTAGGGGTGGGGAGAAGAACTGACATGACAGCCAGGACCATGCTGGTTATTTTCTTCTGCATCTTATCAGTCAGACTTTAATCATGTGCTCGAAAATTGTAAATTTTTTGTTAGCACATCAGTATAACTTCACATGAGATCATGAAGACATGTCGTGTGTGTGCTGAGGAAAAACACGATCTCAATCAGATAGCGATTATCTGACTGAAAGTCATCTTTTCCACTTTAAAAGTTCACACGTAAGGTGGCTTGTTGGGAGTGACGCATAAGGAGTTGACTCAAGACGTTTCCAAAGTACTAGAATAATAATTCGAATAATAAAATTTCTCCGTCATCGTTTTACTACCAGGTGTTGATATACGTTCTAGCATCTCCCCCTGGGGCATTTCTGCATAATTTGTGGTTACTTTCAGGGTTTGCCGTCCAACTAGTTCAACAGCAGCTCACGCTATCATACTCCAGGCCTCTCCGTCAGGCTCTCACTAACATATGGAGGTCGCCTGCTGAATGCTCCTCTGCACCACAGACCTTAATAGATAGTTATGGAACGGCCCCTCCTTACCCCACATGCTGCGCACTCCACCCATAACATTTGCATTACCAGCTCTGACTTGGTGCAACTCAATCTGTTAATGAGCGTATGCCGCGTATGACACATGAAGCATGCATCATGCAACAACATGCTGTTTGTCTCTTTGCAGATTTAACAGGAGTGAAGAAACTGAGGCTTAGTTTTTATCCAGAGTGAAGGCAGCTAATTAGAGAGTGAACTTAACAGATGTTTGGAAATCCAAAAAAGTAAAATTTTCCTCTTAGCATGACAATATGTGGAAATGTTAGAATTTTAAGAAATCCTAAATCCACGCTGATATGAATATTTTGCATAATGATATTTTTCTGACATGTCTGCAACTTCCAGGCACAGATTTTTTAGAAGATGCACACATGGTTTGTGTACTGGATGTACAGAAATTTCCATATAGTCTCCTTCTTGCCTGCTAGCCGTCGTGTTTCTGTACTAGAAACCACAGCAGCAGAGGCATGGTGTTTAAGGGGTTTTCCACTCATGTTTCATTTGTCTCTGGCTCTTTTAACTTCAAAAATAAACCCAACAAGTGGAGCGACTGACAGGAAAATGTAAGTAAAACTGGGCCAGACAGTGTTTCATTTACTTTACCTTTGTGTTGGGAGACTCAAGTGAGGAGCATGTGGGAAATCACAATAAATATCATTATTTCAATATTAAATGTTAGGATTTCTTTATACCATTTAGTGTACGCAATATTTCCACAGGAGTATTTTTCACAAAGATGTTTGTCTCTGTTAAGCAAAAATGTGTCCAACTGGCTGTTAGTTATGTAGAGTGGAAAAAGTGTGGAACATTCCTCAGAGCTGGAGATGCATCCGACACGTTTCATCAGGTGTCAGATATGGGCACATAAAGTTTCCCCAGAATGAGTTTACGGTTTTTCAGTATATTTAACTCAAGTGGTTTAAAAGCAGAATGTTGGATTTTAAGCCAACATCCTCTATGCTTCTGTAGTTTCAGTGTGGCATTATGTTCAGGAGTGTGTTTAGTTCTTCAGGAGCCAATAAATGGGCTGTTTTTATAAGTTTATTATTGGACAAGAATTATTTCTTGACACGTGTAAGTGTTGATTAACTGCAACGGGTTCGAAAACAGAGTTTGAGTTCAGCGAAAGCGTATTTGAAATGACAGGTAAAGGTAAAAAATCAGCTGACTGTATTTGTTTAGTCAATCTGTTTCAACAGACGTAAATCATAGTAACTGCCGCGCGCAAAATCCCGTCTTGGTTGCAGCCATGCACATTACACACTTGCAACACAATGGCTTCACTTATAGATCAGCCTGCAGGGGCAGATTAAGAGCTTATTTTTTATTGTGTTTCTACGCTACTCGTTTTTCTCCTTGAGTCTCGGATCAAAGTGTTTATTTAACCGGCTGTACTTTCACCTGGTCCTCCGTTGTGAGTTTTGCTTTCCGTTTACGATAACCAAACTCTGTTCTGTTTCTGCTCCTTGTCACAAACACAGGATTAAGTTCCTGCTGAAACATGATGTTCCACTTCCTCTTTTGGTCCTGCACTTCCTGCCGTGGAGGGACAGGAAGCTCGGTATTTGATGTCTCGCTCAAAATGGCTTAGAGCAAATGCTATTGTGTGATGAGGAGCTGTGATGTTGACAACAGTGTGTTGCATCACTTTGTGGTCCCACCGAGACCTTTCGACTTCACACCCGTAGTTACGGTTGTCAAGACCTGGTCGGTCCCTCAGCTGGTTGCTGTGTTCGGCTCCTAAGGTGCCTTGATATACAGCCACAAGTGTGTGTGTGTGTGTGTGTGTGTGTGTGTGTGTGTGTGTGTGTGTGTGTGTGTGTGTGTGTGTGTGTGTGTGTGCGTGCGTGTGTGTGTGTGTGGGTGGATCTTTAAAGCCAGCATGCCTGACAGCGATCTGTAACACGGCAGGTTTTCCGGCCTCTCAGCTGGTCTTGGCTGCCATTTAAGTGGAGGAATTGCAGAATCCCCACCCGGTTGTGACCACACAAGACCAAGCCCTGATCAAACACACCCAAATTAGCGATGTGGAGAACTTGAAGTCAGCTTTGCGTCTTCCCCAGCAGCTGAGCGCTGTAACCTGCTCCGCTCACAATTTCACCAGAGGATATCTAAGGCCAGCAAAAATATCTTCTTACAGCCTCCCTCTCTGCAGCCTGCTTTGTTTTTTCCACACAGTAAAAAAAAAATGGAGTTGCCACGTAATTATTTGTAAGCGTTTATTATTTACTGACATTTAACATGCAAGTGCTCAAGCCAGTCATTTGACAGTAAAGGCAGAAATTCTGTTTTTATCTATTCTTCTGATCTGTTTCTTTTGCCTGAGTCCGATTTCAGTTTAAGGACTGGAAAATAGCGGCAAGCGACTTTTTAGTGTTATTTCTGATTGCAGTAAAAAATTGATTTTGCTCGTAGTTAAAATCCTTACCATAAAACATTTATCCAATCCAATCCAACTTTATTTATAAAGCACTTTATAACAACCACAGCTGATACAAAGTGCTGTACATTAAAACATAACATAACAATAATAAAAAATAAAAAATAAAAACTTTTACAGTTTAAAAACAAACAAACATACAATTTAAAACTAGATCCTGAAACTAGATTTATATTAAATGGAAAAAAAAGAAAAGAAAAATGCTGTCTAGTCAGTTCTGAAATGATTTTGTTGAAACAAAACTAAGATCCAGTTATTTTTGCAGACAGTTTTGATATGAAGGTTCTGGTGTAATTTTCTGATCACACTGCAGTAAGACACTGTATGTGTTTCTTCATAAACTCTTCATCTCAGCTTATTAACGCTCTTTTGAACAATCAGTATTTTGTTTGTTTTGCACAACTTCTGTCCTGCATTTCTGTTATCTTATCTGTATGTAAGCTCTAATAATAGCATTAGAAGATATTAAAGGCCTGACAGTTTTATAAACAACATTTCACACAGCATTGGATAGTTTAGGCGGAAGTAGCTGTTCTATAAAGCAGCTACATCTGGTTTACCAACTTTATTAGATGTCTCTAAGTGGCAATCAGTAGGAAGCTACCAGAGAATATGATTTTTGTCATTCTTATGCATTCATGACTTTTTAATCAGACTTTTTTTGTACTTTAATTAAGAAGATTAAAAGTCATACTAACAGGTTTGAAAGAAGAAGCTCAAGCAGTAATACAAGAACCAGATTTTTGGTTGTGGAACCGGTTTGCTTCGTTGGAAATCTACATAAATCAAATGAAAAACGCTGACAGCAAATGTCCTGGGCTAGAGAATAGCTGCAAAACAATTTGTACTCACAAGTAATCATTTCTGAGTTTCAAGTCTAAACAAGTCTTATAGACTCCCTGACTCGGAAAAGTCCAAACAGCCCAGAGTTCGATGTGGCTCCTTGTTAACAGGTTAAAATTGGCATTAACAAACTTGAGGCCCTGTTTACCTGAATCTCTGACAGTTTGTTTCACATTAAAGTTCTGTTTTAGTCAGCATTAGCAGTGTGAAGTAGTACACTCCCATGTCTCTGTCTCAAGTTACCTCCCTTCATCACAGTGGTGTCTTATGTCAAGGCAGGCTTGGAAGTCAATGCTGCCGGGGGAGAATAGAGCCATTATGGGGCAAAACAAAGACTCTGAGGCCCATGCTGTGACCTCTAGTGGCACTGAGAGGAAACCATGCAGACTCGAAAAGGAGAGCACATAAAGATGCCGGGGAGAAGCAGGGATACTGCTACAACCCGAGTTGTTTGCTTTTTATATAGATGCCGACTATACAGATTCAATGAACTGGTGAATGACAGCAGTGGGGGGTCCAAAGAAGAAGCAGGACTATCTAACTAAACTTTCGTGAGACCCCGCAAAAATCACAAAACCCCCTGATGATGAATAATCGAGCCTGAGCTGCGAGAGAATATTCAGTGCAAGTTAGCTGGTCTTCTCCAAGATGTGTAACAGAACCTTGGTTATAATTTGTATGTTTTCACTGAAAACACATTTTATATTCCCAACAGGGAAAGGACAAAAAACATGGTGACTTTTAGCTTGGTGCATTCAATGATGGGGAAAAAGTGTAGAATTGTGAGTTTCTGATTGGTCAGGGCCCATCAAGTTGAAAACTGAAGAATCTCTAATTAGCTCTTGAAATGGTTTGTGGGAATTTGTTAGTATCTAATGAGTTTGAATCTGTAAAAACATTTAGTAGTAAATAGGATTGAGGCTTAATATGTTTGTATGTTGTATAGATTTAGCTATGTTTGATCACCAAAAAAAAAAAACCAGCAAAAAAACAAATCTAAGGTTTTAAGATTCGCGTGACACACAGGTGAGTCTATTCATCATCAGAAGACAGGTGGAGCGAGGTTTATTCAAATCTAAACCAATCAGGTTCTCCATACCAGATGTCATGTTAAGTCGGACAAAAGCCAGCTAGGTGAAAAGGTACTAAACTAACATCCACTCACAAAAGGAATACATTTCACACCAGTCAACGTTTGATTTCATTTCAGTTACATTTCATTTTTATGTGCAAGTTTAAACTTGCAGGAACGTATTTCTCCTCTTAGATCTCGGCACCGCCCAAACAAGAAGGAAACAAAGGTTTTTGTTTTGAACTCTAATCAGATTCGGGGTTGCAGTCCATGAATTCACATCTGTTACAAATTTGGAGTGTATTTTGAATTTCCTGAAATGTACATGACACACACCCTGCAGTTGTCACAAAGAGTCTCTTCTTGCTTTAAGGCAACAGTCCAAACCCTCATCCTGTCAGAAAACTATTTGTTTCCTCACTGATAAAACTCTTTAATTTGCATTGCTTTGTTTGTCTCACTGTTTGGACAACAATGCATGCCATTTTAAATACGTTATATTTTCTGTTTTGGTTATATAGGGAAAGTTCAATTCATATAATCTGTTCCTTTTTTTGAAATGCTATAAAAGATAAATATCTCAAGATATTGTAGAAAACCCGTGACTGAAGAAGAGAGGAAAACTTTCCGCTGGTCTCATTTTTTCCTGCTAAAGTCATTCCTGGGCAGGACACGCAAATTACACGGCCTCATGTCTGCAAACATGTCAAAACAATTGTGACTCATTTTTGCTTTAAGAATAAAAAAAACAAACATATTTCTCCTTCTTAAAAACATTGAGGTAAGGAAAAAAATGGTAGTAGGTATGACAATAAAGAAGGAAGCAGAGCGTTATTTTGCTCAAAAGACAGAACTGCTTGTTCCTGAGTGTTTGTCTGAGGTAGACAAGTTGTAATCTGATCTCAGCTGCGGTGAGCTCATACTGCAGGCCTGCCAGCAGCCTCACAGAGAAGGAGCAGTCCACCCATACGCCTTCAGCCCTCCGCGGCTCCCCGAGGACCTGACGGCTTAAATGTCAGATAATTTTTCAAGACAAATAGAGGGTGGACGGCTTCTGAAACAGAAAACCTCAGAAGAAAAGGAAAAGTTATAGAAAATGTCTTAAAGTGGAAGAGAAATATGAATATTGTGCATGTGTGTGTTCAAGTTTTAACCCAATGAGGGGCGATATGTTTTCAATTGACGACACAGCTTATTTTTTAAAATATGAATAACCGATTGAAACCAGAGAAGAAGGAAAAAAAATCACAGAGCTGGAAACAGGGTGGAGACATTTTTCACTGAAAAGCCAATGTTGCAGCTCATTTTCTACTTCATTGAATCAATTTGAGAACTCTTAGTTCACGACTCGAGCACTTCACAGGAAACTGCAGTCAGCAGATGAACATTAGTGGTTATGATGGCAGCTGTGCCTACAGACCAGTTTTTAAAACGTCCTGATAGACTAGAAGAACCAGTGCCCTTCCTTTGCCTAATAAGCAGCTTGTGAATGCTGAATGCGTTACTTTATCAGCGTAAACTTCAGCGCTTTTCAGTGGGACTACGTGATAACGACCAGTAGACAGATATGTGCTGCAAACTGCTGAAAACTAAATTCAGTTTTCTTTCCTTTACTTAAAAACACAGTACTTATCTGTGAAGGCCGTATCCCCACAGTGAGACATGGTAGTGATAGAATCATGCTGTGGGGATGTTTGTCTTAAAGATCAAACCTCATTGGAGATAATGGAAAGATGAATGGTGGCAAATACAGGACCATTCTTGGAAAAAAGGAAGAAACACTAAACTCTTCAGGGATTCACCTTAGCAACCTCGATACAGACACAATTATGACGGGCTAAAAGTGTCATTCATGCTAAATGTTGTCAACCTTTATGTTTTTATTTTCTAACAAAGAGTGGGAAAATATCTCAGCTTTTGGATTCATAAAACCGGTTGACAATTTCCCCCAAAACACCTTCAGCTGTAACTGTAACAAAGCTGGTTCCCTGAAGAAATGTACTAAGAGGGACGAATGCTAAAGCACACAATGCTCAAAATCTTTTCCTCTCCACGTCAGTTATGCCATACTTTGCGTGGTGATTTTAGGTTTGCCCTAATATTTTTTTCTCTTCTCCTACAGTCACTACTCCCGTACAGATGGACCTTAGATAACAGCAGCTGCAGGTCTGCCTTAATCCTGAAGTCCATCGTCCAACCAAAATGGCTGATCCCACTGGGCTGAGCCCTGAGGGCGGGGGGGCAGGTGTGGCCGAGGTCAACTCCTGCAGTTTGGAAATTGAGCGAAAATATGACATCATCCCTACCGTCATCTGCTCCATGTGTTGCCTTTTTGGCATCATCTACTGTTTCTTTGGTGAGGACCGCTTTTTTTTTTTCTTTTCCCCACAGTTCATGGCGTATTTAAAGTTATATCCTTGGATTACTGTTAGTTTCTCTGTTCACTTCCTGTTTTTTATTGTGCGTTTCCTGCTTTAGGTTACCGCTGTTTCAAGGCCGTCATGTTCCTGTCCGGCCTCATGTTCGGCTCGGTCATCATCTTCCTGCTGTGCCACAAGGAGCACATTCTGGACACTCAGCTGAGCGTGGAGGCCAGCGCAGGCATCGGCCTCGGCATCGGCCTGCTGTGCGGCCTGGTCACCATGCTGGTGCGAAGCGTCGGCCTCTTCCTGACCGGCCTGCTGCTGGGACTCCTGCTGGCCCTGGCCGGCCTGCTGGTCACTCACCAGTTCTACACGCCCACCACGCTCTGGGTGCCTCTGGGCGCGCTGCTGGGCACCGGCATGCTGTTCGCCGTGCTGACGCTGCAGTGGCAGAAGGCCTTCACCATGCTCTCCACGGCCGTGTTCGGAGCCGCCATCATGACCGTGTGCGCTGATTACTTTGTGGAGATGCTGGCTCTCGCCAATCACGTGTATGACTGCTTGAGCCTGGCGCCCGAGCCGGCGCTGTGCTGGTACAGCTGGGTCATTCTGGGCATCTGGCCCGCTCTCAGCCTCATAGGCGTACTGATCCAGTGGAAGATGACGGGTGACAGTTTCTCACACACTGAGGGTAAGGAAGACATACAGTTTGGCTTAGGAAATGTAACGTTATCACAGCTGTTCTGTTTTAACTTGACATGGTACGTTTATGTGTTAACCCTATCCACTTTGTCGCTATATTTACCGATTTTTCAGACTCCACTGGTATTTTTTTTTTTTTAAATTGGCTGGTGTTAGAGATTTTATAGCGACAACGCCTTCACTTCCTCACCACTGCAGTCAGTCTGACCGTTGTCCATTCCTACCTTCACCAGTAGTCAGAGCAGAGGGGAGCCATTCCACTCCGTGTCCACGTTGCACATAAATCATACGTTTGCAAAGCCGAGGCACTGATCGCCACGGCAACGCTCATTATTCAAACTCCTCGCTGTCCACCGAGGGGGGCCGTGCGTCTGAGTTAGATGGTTTTAAACCCGACATAGTCGTACCGAGCTGTACCGCTACACCAGCGAGACGGATTTAGCTCAAATGTCACAGAACTGAAAAATGTTGACATGAAAATGTCAACATTTGCATTTAAGTAGCTTTTATAAACAAAAATAGTTGATTTGGGGTTAGTTACACTTTAAGTGTTCATTTCTGACTGAACGAGAAACATTTAATTTGTAGACAGCTGAATCCAGTAAACCGAGAGCCAAGGCGAAAGGCAAAGCTCTCTCTTCACCAAGATGGAAACCAGGCAAATGGCAAAACACATAAAGACCATTCACTCTCTGAATTCTTAGGGAATTCTTTGCTCTCTTTAGTAACTATAATATAATAACATTTCAGGACAATCTTCAAAATATTTTCTCCAGCCTTCCTGCCACAAGCAGGTCATTCATTCATTATTTTTGTCTGAAACAGGCGGGATCTATAAACAAAAGTTTTTATTTCTTGAAAACAACGACAAAATAATTGCGTACGTGGTCAGCACCTTGTATTATGTCTCCATTAGTATTCCCTAGAGCAGTGGGCCCCAACCCCCCGTCCGTGGACCGGTACCGGTCCGTGGACCAATTGGCACCGCGCCGCGCAATAAATGATTAAATATTTCCGTTTTATGTATTTTTTAAGTCTGGAGGATCTTTTATGTTGAAAATCCTTTAACCGGATTCTCTCGGTTACTTGCGCGCCAACACTTAGCCCACAAGCAGTAAGAAACAGATCAGATGCCTTTGGAAAGTCTCTTATGGATCAAGAGACCCCCTCTCCCTCCACGTCCACAGAATTTTCCAGAGCCCTAGAGCATGTAGAGCATCCACATCTTAACTCTGGGTTGTTAAAAAGGTTTTCAACGTTTCATGATTCAGCGTTTTCCACTGAGGACAAAGATTGAAAACTTAAAAACAGCTCCGTTTTATGCTTGTGCCATCTTACATGAAGCCTTCGCGTTATCTGTTATCTTGCTCTCTCACAAACCGAACCACACAAGTATGTGGAGATATCACTAACAGTTTTCTTTTTCTATTCGTCTTCTTCACACTGTTACAGCATCTGCACAGAAGAGGGTTGGTCTTAGTACAGACTGGTAACACTCAGCGCAGTGAGTTCACTGACTGGTTTGTGGTCAGCTGGTCAGAGGTTGAGATGGATCAGGCCGAAAATGAGATGATTTTGAAAATGTTTCAGCTGGAGAAGTGTGCAGCAAAGTATCACACAGAGGGTGAAAGTCAAGTTTTAGAGAAGTGAAGGATTTCAAGATTATGTTGTTTTTGGTACAGTTGAACGCTTGAGTTTGTCTACAATGTTACTAGGTAGATTTTCAAATAAAAAAAGGAAAATCTGTCATATTCTTTCATGAAACATTTTAAAGTTACATTTTTCAAACTTGACAAATTGCAGAAATATTTTCAGTTGACACTTTTTAGATGTTGCTCAAAACCTCAAACAGAAATATTTTGATGACTCAAAGCTCTTTTCTGCTAAACTCACACGCTCTCTTCGCACTAGAAACCCTGAGATTAAAACTCTTTTAATGTCCAAGTAAAGAACGAGACAGTTTTATCACATGACTTATTGTCTTAACAACATATTGAAGGACCTCTAAAGAATAAGCTAATTTCAGGCCAGAGCAAAAAAGAAAACTTGTCAGAAATCAGAATTGCTCCTTTAAATGCTGCGTGTTTGCTTAAACCTGGACGGTTTGCCGAAAGCATCGGTGACCGATGTTTCGCTCAGCGTTTCACAGACACGATCGGTTTCCGGAGGCCGGTTTCAAATTGCCCTTCCTCTTGCAGTTGTCATCAGCCGGAGACAGAAGCGGGTTCAGCTGATGCGGATTCGAGAGAAGGACGCCAAGAAGCGACAGCAGGCAGGTGGGCAGGAAGGCACATACCGCCGTAAAGCCACCCCAGTGAAACGTTACGCTGGGGATCTACTGGCACCGGTCAGTGTCTCCCAACAAGGCGTGTGCTGTAGTGACTTCTGTTTTTTTCTTTTCGTATTTATTTAAATACGAGCAAACGTCTTCATGAGTGGGTAATGTTTTCTACCTTACTTCCCCTCCGTAACTCATCTCTCTCTCTTTCTCTCTCTCTGTGTGTGTGTGTTTGCTGTTTGTCTTCTCAGAGCTACCTGCAAAGTCTGCGAGATCGGCAGATGGGAACAGGTACTTCCCTTAGCAGCCTCGGCACCACCAACCCAACCATGGTCGACATGGACTGCGAGACCGGATCCATGGTTCCCCTCACGGCCACGACTCCGGTCGTCAGGGTCTGACCCAACGCAGAGCAAAACGGCAGGACTTCCTGCTTCCTGGTGGGAGGTATCTTCATCAGGAGACTCCTTTGGTTATGGGGTCTTCCTCACGCAGAGCAGCTCATGCCAACTGCTCTAGTGTCTCTAATTGCTGTGAAGTAGATCTGGTAGCGAGGATGTGGGTTTTTTTTTTGTTTTTTTCTTTTGTTTTGTTTGTTTTGCGGTGAGTCCTGTGTGTCAAACAGAATGCCACTGAGGGATAACACGCATCAAACTCTGTTTTGATGCCGTTTAAACCACTATGACCACTGTGTTTCTCAGAGAAACAGTATCCAGTCGATACTAACAGAAAAAGGTCTCCCATTTCCACTTATTGTGTATTTGATACACGGCAACAACTGGAAGCCTCAGAAACAGACGTGTCTCTGCATTTAGTGTACTGTACTTCAGAAGTTAGCCATTACCATGAAGAGTTTTTAGTATTACGTGTCTCACATGCTAGTTGGGTGGTTGTAGGAGTCGATGAAGTAATGCGTTTGATTTTATGTACTTCTTTTTTTCATTTTTAGAGATGCACCAGTCTTTTGTTTTTCTGCAGATTTTCAAAACATCTTTGCGGTCTGAGCAGATTAGTGTCTTAGTTTCTGTAAAACATGTACTGCAGGTTCCTCAGCAGATGTTTCAGTTTTAACATAACATAAACAGCAAAAACATCCCCATTTATTCTTCACTACACTTTCCCTAATATTTATCTGAACTATTCTGAACTCCCTAACCTTTATCTGATGTTCAGTGGAAAAACACATTAAGGTACTTGCTGTTGGTTTTGTTTAAGTTACAGCAACAAAATGTAAATATTTTCAGTTTTTTTCCCATTTAACTTGCAAAAAAAAGTCATTTCTCAGCAAAACGTGGTGGATTTAGGGTGATTGGTCGGCACCTTAAACGGTAAATATTTACCAGCCAGAAAAGAGATTTTACTGGAAAAAATTATCCTTTCATGCTTGTATTTCTGTAAAAAAAATGCCTCAGTACTTGAGCTGATCAAAAATTTGATATTGATCTTTAGCTGATTTCGTAGACATTTAAATCACATTTAAACATTATGCAAAAAGTTGGTATGATAAAAAATATTTTGTTGGAAATATTGGACCTTTCCTACGTTCGCATTCTCTTTTTGAATTCTGTTTAACATTTTACTGAAATATTAGAAAACACTTAGCCACAAAGTTTTGAGAAGATTAAATCACATTGTACACATCAGAATGTAAATAATGTTCTGTTTTATCTTCATATGCATCAGTGTATTAGCATTAAATTACTGCATAAACAGCATTTTCAATCCAAGAATGGTTATTCACTGAAAAATGAGTTAAATGGTTTGATTGTTCAGAATTACCGATCAGAGCTCAGTGAGGGAAAATTAGCTCATTTCTGACCTCTGGCCAATTGATTGGTGCATCTCTATTTGTCTTCTGTGTGGATAAACAGTGAGATGTGATGTGAGTTCATGGCGTCTGACAATGTAGAGAAACTGTTTTTCAATGTTCTCTGCTGGAGCCTCCAGGATCTGTTTTAGATCTACCGTTAGATGTGTTTTCTTTTTCTTTTTACTACAGAACACAGTCGGTAAAAGATGTATGCTAATGTTTATAAATGTAATTTATGTGATAATCTAGTACCTGGTAGTGTTTAAAAAAATAGGACAAAACTGCATGTTTGAGGTTTTTGTTGTTGCCTTTTTTATTGTAGGTTGTGTTTAAAGATTTAATGTTTCATTTGTTGTTTTTCAAAAACAGCACACTTGTTGCCTGAATGTGTAAATACTTGTTAATAGTTTTCACAGATTTTAATAAAAAACAATTTTAACTCAGAATTTGGCTCGGATGGGCCGCACTGTTTGTCTCCTGTGGTTCCTAGCAACTCCAGCAGCATTACTCACTGGATTCTTCATCCACAATAAAGAGGTCATGGGGAGGATTTCCTACCCTCTGATTGGTTGGAGTTGCCATGGCACCTCCAAATTTTTTTTCTTCTCTTTTTTCTGCACAGCACAATACAGGACAGACCGTTCTTTCAGCACTATGAACGTAGCATCGTTATGTGATTTTTATGCAATTATGAACAGCTTCTTCTGCTGACGGAGCAAAACGTTTGCAATGTTGACAATGTCTTTTTATTGTATAAAAACTCACATTTTCTTTTTAAAAACAAAAACAAAAAATCTGATCCAGAACATGCACAACATGCAAGAAAGAAGCCATAAAATGTAACATCTTAACAAAAGTGTTGCGACACATAATCCAACACATGTGTGGAAGAAAAAAGAAAAACAGATGGCCTCGATTTCTCTCCAAGATTATACTGAAGCTTACATAATTCATCAGCCTGTGGAGACTTTCTGCTCTCCATGAATCAGCCTGAAGGGGCTCAACAGTAATAAAATCCAGTGAAGTTAAGTCAGTCAGTCTCTCACTATTTTTCACCAATTCATAATTAATCACTGATGTTGAGGTTGTTCATTAGCCAATGCCCTCGGACTGGAGTCAGAGTCCAGTCCTCTGGTTGCTGCTGCCCCCTGGTGGTGGGCCGCTAGCATCTCATCCATCGCTCCGCCTTGCTCAGCGGGTACCAGCTGTCCACCTTCAGCTGCTCGTTCACTCTCCAGTAGTTGTCGCCCTTGAAGAAAAAGATCTTCCCGTTGTTCCAGGTGAAGGCTGCGTCCGGAGAGGACGGCAACCCGCTAATGAGTTTGCTCAGCGGCTTAGGGTAGAAGGAAAAATTGGGTTTCACCTCATCAAACTGCCAGTGGTCCGATCCCTGCACAGGGAAAGAGCAAAGAGTTAGGATTAAAAAAACACAACTACCAGGTGAGATTGTTAAACATGAAGGCTGGTTCATCTCAATAAATATCTTATGCGTTATTTCAGTATTATAGCTTACAGCTAATGAAAATCTCAAATTCAGTTTCTCATAAAAAATACCAACAAAATCATGGGGAAGATTGTTGACTTGACTCAGTCACTGACTCCATTCAAAAGGAGGGTTATCGACAAATAGCTGGAGAAACTGACTGTGGAGAGATTTACCTGGACTTATTGATGGAACGTTTAGTAGAACAAAAAAACGTGAGAAAGCAAATGACAAGCAACAGGTATCCTGTGAAGGACTGTAGGCAAGTTCTATCAAAATCACATAAACAAGCTGGTTCAAATGATAATTCATTAAAATAATGAGTTATCATTAATATGTAAATGACATGAGATTATATTCATAATTCAGCCACAATTCAGTGATTTTACAGAAGGATTATGGATTCAACACATTGGAATGACAACTTTTTTATGAACTGAGCAATGCTGTGAGAGGTAACTACTTCCTGTTGTCTTCGTCGTCGTTTTCATCAGTCGTAACTTCCGGCTGTTGATCACATGACTCTAGTGATGACGTTTCCGTTGTAGTTTTACGAAATACGCAAATTTTGATTAGAAAAAAACTACCTCATTTTAGCACAAAAAAAAACTTTTTATATAAAAAACCTGACGTTTTTTTTGTCGTGTTTCCATAAAGTGAATTTATTTTCATAATTTAAATTAGCTTAACTCTGTGGTCAATGGAAACGCAGCTAGTTAAGCTATCTTAACTAGCTATCTTAACTAGCTAGCTTAACGACTTGCTAGTTAGGCTAGTCGTCAAGAGTTTTACCTGGGCTGAGATAGGCACTGAGAAGCACAACTAACAAAGAATTGAATGCTTTACTGCAGATTATCGATGGATTTTTATTTGCTGTAAGCAATAATTAAAAATCAACATAAATAAGCACTTCAAACCATCCTGTGACCTTTTTCTTTAAAAAATATCCAAAGCATTTTTAAAGAATTAATTTACTGAGATGCCACTGTGCTTTATTCCTACCTTTATGAACACAAGCTTCTGGTTAATCTGCAGGTATAAGGCTGCGTCGATGTTTGGAGGGACGCGTTTGACCTGTTTGGGGTAGCCATAGTCAAGCATGAACCTCGTGTACCTCCACACTTTACTGCCTGTGACCAGAAAGAGTCCAGACGTTTAATGTTTAGAAGCAGCAGCTGCAGAGCAGAAGAAATCCAACAGAGGCTCGGCGTTATGAAACAGGAATGGTTGTACCCTTGAAAAAGTACGTCTTGTTGGTTCTCTGCGAGTGGACAGCAGCGTTCAGGCTTCCTGGGAGTTCCCACCACAGTCTGTTGATCCTTATCGGACTGTTGTGGCCCATGTCAGAGATAGTCCACACATAGTCCCCACTAAAGGCGAAGGTTTTGTCCCATGGTCCTGAATAAACAGATTTTGATATTATACTAGTATCTATGAAACATTTTTGTATTTAATAATTTATTTCGATCTAGTCAACAATGTTTGTTTTGTAAATTTCATATATGCACATTGAAAATCGAAGCAAAGTTTAGCACAGTTATGGTTATTTTCTCTTTTAAGTGGCTATAATGCCTGCAGCAAGGTGTCAGGTAACAAACCCAACATGATGGCGTCCAGGTCCGCAGTGCAGGGGTTCGGTATGGAGCTGCTCTCCACCGGGCTGCCCAGGGTCGGTGTACTGGGCGTCATGGTGCTGATGGGTTTGCCTGCAACACAAATTGAAATCTACAGTTTGAGAAATCATAAATATTTACCATTTTTTTGATATATTGGGACATGAAAGTAAATTATTTGCTCTCTTGAGTTGGGATACATTTTGCTGCTCATTTAAATGCTTACTTCTTATTTCCCTTTAAGCTTGTGAGCAAGATAATTTTGTTAGAGATGGAGAGTATTGGTTACGTTTACCTGAATAACATTTTGGGGGGAAACATAATTATAACTGCACTTTTACTTGAGTCTTATATTCTGTTAGGATTTTTCTGTTTCCATTCTTACATTTATAATAATATCATTGATCTTACCTTAGCAGAGTTATATTACTTATTATTGTGATTATTGTGATTTTCATTTAGAAGTGTTGGACTCTTTCTTGTTAAAACTTTTGACTGCTGTGTTAAAACTTAACTGATTGTTCCCTCCACCCTTGAGAGAAATCACTCTCAAGGGAAATGTCTAGATGACCATCCTTGACCTATTTGACCCTATAGGCAAAACTTGCCTTCTGTCTCTCTTCTGCTCATCTCTTTCTTTCTGAAAATAAAAGATCAGCTCTAACTGAAGGAGGCCAGAACGCCTCCTTTTGCAAAAGCTTGGTCAGAAAACTGATATATGTTGTCTGTGGTTCTATTATGTAGATTCAAAAATACCTATCATATTCTGTTGCTTCTCTTCTTTGAGTAGATTGATTTTACATTTTGAAAAATAGGCTTCAGAAAGTGGAAACATTAGATTCTTAGATATCTGCAACGTATGAGCTCAAGTTTACTCAAATCTGAGCATAATTACTCAACATTTTCTACATGTCACCTTTTAGATCATTATTATTTGTTTAGTTTGTGTTCATAAACATGGCTATCTTAAACAAGAGGTTGCATAAAAATGATAAAAAAGGATTAAAGGTTTCTCAAACATACATGAAAGAGCCAAGGCAGCACTCCAGGTATGTTTTTGATGTGCGAATAACATAATAACATCAAGTAAAGCTCAAAGAAGTCGACTCTACATAATACTGCCTTCCCAGAAGAGTTTAAACTCTGTGGATTAACAATGGGATGACACTCAAGTTTATAAAAATGAATAATATCCAGGTTGATTCACTTTATCAGAATCATAATAATCATCATGAACCATCACAGGAACTCTTATCACTGCACTTACCGTAAAGCGTCTGAATGCCGTTGACGTCGTCCGAATGCTGCCTGAAGTTGACGCGGTAACCAGCGTAAACTGGCGCCATCAGAGCGCTCCTGAACTGGGAGTGGCCCAGTCCCAGAGCGTGTCCTATTTCATGGGCTGCCACGATACGCAGGTTAGTTCCGAAGTACGACGCCTCCGTCCAGAACTCATCCTCATCAAAATGGACGACACCAGATTCTGGTGATTCAGCATGAGCCAGTACGTGACCTGAAAGGCGCATCCACACACACACACACACACACACACACACACACACACACACACAGAAGGATTACACTCCTGCTAAATGGTTTGCGTGGGGAACAGCGAGTGGATTTGGAAAGGGAACAAACCCCGGCCGTCAAACGGGACTGAGCAGAAGCCATCTTTCTTATGAAAGGAGATCTTGATGTCTGCTCTGCCGAAGTCGATCTCTGTGAACGTCAGGTCAGCCGCGTCGCTCCAGTACTTAAAGGCAGAGCGGATGGCCTTCCTGACCTCTGACCTCGCCATGTCAGGTGTGTAGTTGTGGATGCGGTAGGTGAGACTCTTCCTCCTCCAACGACCTGAGAAAGACGAGAATCTGTGAGTCGCCATTAAAGGAAGACAGACCTTTACATGTACCGACACATCTCCTAAGTATTTCATTAGGATTTTATGTGAACCAAGCGCAAAAGTGGTGCACAGTTTAATAGGAGAAGGAAATGATACATAGTTTTCATCTGTTTCCACAGTGAAACCTAAAAAGTGTGTGATGTATTTGGATCCAGGCCTTTTGAGTCATCACACTCAACATTACATCTGCAGAACATTTGTGTTATGTCTCCACCAGCTTTGCACATCTTTAACTGAAATCTCTGCCTGTTCCTTCAGGTCAGAGTGGAGTGATTCTCAAAAAGATTTAGATCTGGACTTTGACTGGACCATTGCAGCACATCTCTGACTGTCTCTGACAGGTTTTCTTGTCCTGTGCTTAACTCCATGAACTCGGCTTCACCATCTGATGAGAAAACAATCCTCATATCACGACTTGGCACGATAAAGATAATTTGACTTTAAATAGGTTTGAGTTCTTGTTAAAGGTACTATGTTTTTTGAGCCTTTACTTTGTGACATAACATCTTTTTTTGCTGTGCGATTTTCTACAACTCCAGTTTATGACTTTCGATAATGTGTAAAAGTATGATGATATTTTTTTTACTCCTCTCAAAGACGTCTGGTTGATAGAAAAGGTACTGGCATTTTCAGGCTAAAATGAAACAATTAAGTCTAAATTTCCCGACTCACCCATCACTTTGTACTTGTGTAGCTTCTTGTTGAACGGATCCTCCAAGCCGCAGCGCGGCAGCCTCATCACTCCAAGCGTGGCTTCATCTAACTCTCCAGTAGGGGGCAGCTCATTCACCCCCTGGAAAACTCTGACCACACAGTGTAAGACAATTAAACATCTGCAAATTGATGCTTGATTGACACATTTATTGTTTGAAAATGCTTGTTTGCAACAGCAGGCTCCTTTAAGTTTAGTCTACGTTTGCTTGATTAAAAGAAAATAGCAATAAAGTCACCTAAGTGCTTCAATGACCTCCTCCAGGTAAGACGGGTCCTGTGGGTCAGCTGGGTCGTTTAAGTAGCCGTACTGCTTCAAATACGTCTGTGTGCGGAACAAAAAGATACATTCATGCCACAAGAAGTCATTTCTACATTTGGAAGATTAAGGTCATTAAGTGATGAAGCCAGATGTAACTTTACCTCTGCTTCGTTTAGCTCTGTCCACTCCACCTCACACAGTGCAGCTCTGAGGCTGAGCAGCAGCAGCAGCAGGAGTCCAGGTCCGTCCATCATCAGGTTCTCGTCCACAGGTCCGGTCCACAGCTGGCGCTTTATGGAGTGAGAAGTGTTCAGCAGAGCCTCACAGCAGACTCTTTGTGTTCCCGGGCGCTGCAGCGGTTTTAACTCAGCCGCGATGATCCACCTCCGAGGAATGAGAATTACACAGAGCGGCCAGCTGACCTCAGCCAATATGTGTGCAGTTAAACTGTACAGATGTTCAGAGAGCTTCTCCTCGCTCCACACAGCTGACCCAGTTGTTTGAGTCGAGCTCCGTTTGGAGGGAAGTTCTTCCCGAACTCAGCTAAACAAGCAGCGTAATCGCCAGGATGACAGGGTTGGTGTTTATTCCCCGTTGTCCTGGATATGCTGTGTATCTCAGATAATGATGGGCCTAAAACACAGGGTACGACCCACCGTCTGTCTCCCACATTCCTGTTTCAGCCCTACAAATATGCATGTGTTTATCTGGGACAAAGCATTACTTCTCTTGTTGACAAAGAACAGTGTTCTCTCTTTTCTTATATATAGATTTGTGACGTACTTGCACCATGTGTAAACACAACCTTACAATAAAAGTATTTGGTATAATTAAGGTTGGATTCATCTACATTTAGAAATGCAGCTAAAAATTTACTAAATGTACCAGGATTTGCTCCCAAAAGGGACCAAACTTACATTTTCCCCCAACGTTTGAATTGAATTGCATCTGTATTTTTATTTTTTGTTTTACTCCTGGAGCTTTTGTACATATTAACATGTTATAAACACAAACTTCAATGTATTCAATTAAGCCAACACAAAGCAAAGCACAATTGTTAAGAGAACTAAATACCATTGATGGTTTTCAACTTTTTTTTTCAATTAAAAAACTAAATCTGTTCTGTGTCAAAATTCATGGTGTCTAACATATTTCTGCAGGATTTCCTATATTTGTGTTTTCCTATCAATTCTAAGCAGCTTCTACATAAGCAGTATCATGCTGTGTAGAGCACAGCATGATGCTGTGTAGAGCACAGCATGATACTGCCACCACCGTGTGACACCCAGATGTTCAGATCGACATGCAGGGTTAGTTTTCCTCTGCATAATGTTTTGCTTATAGATCAAAAAGTTAACTTTTGTTCTCGTTTAGCACTTTTGCACATTTTTGCTTTATCTCCTAAAACGTTACACAGCTTAAGGCCAGATCTGTGGCCTATCAACTATTAACTAACTTTGGTAGGAGTTTAAGTTATTCTCCATTTTCAGATGAAAGATTGAACAGTTCTCCGGAAGATGGATATCAGTAAAGCATTTTGTTTTACTGGATTTTGTTTAAGGGTGTCAAGGTAAAGAGAGTTGAATACAAATGTATGCCAGCCAAATTTTGAAAACAATGTATATTTCTCATTTTACTGTATAATGTTATGCATCTGGATGTTGAGTCTTTGTCCATTTGAAAGGTACCAGCCAAAGTTTTCTCTACAATAAATCCAAGTAGCTTTAGATGTTTTCCCTAAATAGTCAAGTTTTAAGACTGTTTTGCTATTTCATTTGTAAATTATTGTTTACTTTTCCAGATCATCAACAAGGGTTAACTTGTTTTCTTTACAGCAGCAGTAAGACATATTTGAGCTGAACGAGAATAAAAGGCATGGAAGTGGTTTCTAAGGAGGACCCAGTGTAGGCTGGTTTTTATTTGCTCAGTTCTTACAGCATTAACAGGAAGCCACACTGTTATAAAAACCACGTCTTGGTTAATGAGTTTCTAAGTACCAACAATATGTCCTGCAAAAGTGCTGGATCACTTGCTACTTCCGCCAAACACAATCACCAAACAGGCAAACTATCGCATAACTATCTGAGGTGAGAAAAGAGGCATAGATATTTACTCCTTTTATAATCAACAAATATGCACTGAAAGTCACCAGATGGAGAAATTCAACAAGGAATATTAAACAGACTCAATTAAAGATGATCATCATCTTCACTATTTGTTTCAGATTTCTCCTGCAGCTCAATGCAGCTTGAGTGTTTCTGTATCTATGTTCAAATCTGACAAAAATCTCTTGTCTACCATAGTCTTGCAATTCAATGCCTAATTCTTGTGACGTCGAATCAAAGTTACCAACCTTTTCGCCTTTAAAACACCTTTTGTATTTGGAGGCATCACATTACCACTGTGTGGTATCTATAAATCCCTTAAAGGCGCTGCGGTTTTTAACTCATTTTATACCGCAGTGTACAAAAACCAAAGGTCACTGAAAAACATCGGCAAGTTTGAATTGACCACTCTAATGACACATTTGTGTGACTTGGACAACAGTCAGCTTTATGTTTCCTGTGTCTGTCCTAGTTACAATATATTTGTAACACAGACAGGTTATGCTGTTGTCTGGTTTACAACAGGCAACAGATTTGATGTCTGTTGTAAACCAGCCTTTAAAGAATAACTACAGGCTAGTTTTACTAACCAGCCTCTACAGCGACATTTAGCTGGATGCGATTCAACACAAACTGTTTAAGCCCACAACAAACATCCCATCTGACATTAAAATAGGAAACTATCAAGCATGCTACCTGCTAACACCTAGCAAACAGTCCAGTCTATTCAGATTTTGAGGATAAATATCTTTTTGGATTACACATTCTTACTTTTGTTACATTTAGGAATAACCTGCAAAATATTTCAATGAATTATTTCCCATTTCTTTCAAGAATAATTGAAATTTCAGTCACAATTCAGAAAGTTTTCAGATGTTTAAAAACCATAACCAATGTCAGGTCCACATAAACTTTAAGTCTCTTTGAGTTGTGCCATAGTTTGCTGAATAACAAGGTAAAAATGGAGAAGGCGGATTGTAATATCTAAACTTTCTAGTTTGTATTCTCCTATTTAAAGCAGCAAAGAGACTAAACCCAAGAAAAGCAACATTTCTGGTCACAAGCTATAAATATCTGCCACCTAAAAGCAAACCTAAGAGAGCTCATATGTTTATAAAAAGGCAGAATGATCCTTTTCCTGCACTTTCCAAGCTTCACACAGCAGGCCTTCCCCATGACTCCCCCACTGAGCCCCTTCAGACTAGCCAGCAGCAATTAGCAAACAGCTGGTGGAACAGTTCACCTGCTGAGCTCATATCAGCCACTTCTCATTGCAACGCTCATAAAAATGTTGTTAAAGGGTTAAGAGAAGAGGCGATGACTTCCTTTCAGAAAGAAGAGTTTTTAAAGAAACAGTGACCCAATTTCAAGACTTTAAATTAGGAAGTAAAATCTATTTTAAGTCATATTAGACATAAATAGGATTTTTATAACAACTGAAGGTGGACACGGTCACTTGATTGTGCTATAAAATGGCACTATGTGCCGGGAAAAAACATAATGCTCCTTTGAAGGACTCCAACTTTCTTGTTAAACGAGAAAACATTCTTATCCAATTTTAACAAATAATTTACTCCCACATTTGTTTCTTACAACCTTGGTTGCTGAAAAACGTTTACAAGTTTTAATTCACTAGCAAAGTGACACATTTGTTTTATTTAGAGAACAGTCAGCTTTGCATTTCCTGTATTTGTCATTTTTATGGAAGCAAACTGGTAATTAAAGAAAAATGTACAAAAAAGACATTTTGCTTGGAATGGTGACACACACACAAACAGTATCATTTCATATTTGATTTCCAGTTTTCTCATTTATCTCAAAGTTTTAGATAGTAGATAATGACCTGCATTAATACAAGAAGAAATCTCTTTTGGTTATCTGCAGAACATTTCTGCTCATCCAAACATTACTTCTGTATGAGTCACACAAAGATGCATCACAGAACTTCCTGAATGTTTTCTGATTTATTACTTTCTCTGGGTCTCTACCAGTCACAGGCTCATGAGAGAACATCTGGACTGAATCATGTCCAAGCCGAAAAGCAAACCCAGTCTTCACATAGATAACACAACGGCTCTGATCATCAGTTACCGGTCATGTATACACACACGACGTGAGCTGGCTTTTCTTACATAAAAGATTAAGAGTTTTAAGAAACTTTCCTCCTTGCCTCCTGCCCAACATCAAACACACTGAGAGGCTGTTTAGGTTTCAAATCCAGTTTATTTCATCCCCAGAAACAGATTTTAACTACAAATTGTAGTTAAAATGAAAGAATAAACAAAATCCTGACTACATTTTATTGTAAACATGTACTAGGTGTATTTTCAAGTGAACACATTTTTTTTAAGATTAGATGTTTGTGCACAAATGCAACAAAACAAATAAGACACTTTTTTATATAAATAATGCATAAAATGATGACTGCATAGCAAAATATACTTCCATTCTAAATTGTTATTAAAAGAAAATATTAAGCTCATATTACTGTGAGAAATAATGAAAAACAAAATGTACCAGGTATATAAAACAAGAGTGAGAATCCAGGAGGTGCTGTGTAGTTTGGCACCCTGACAGTTTTCACACCGAGCAGCAACAAAATCAGCAGAAGGAAGTCAGTCAGGTTAGTCCACATCCTCTCCGCTATCCTCAAATTCAAAATGCACAGTACGCATTTTAAAAGCATTGCTGGATACGACACATCAGCAGGTAACAATTTATACCGTATTTTTCAGACTATAAGCCACTACTTTTTTCCTACGCTTTGAACCACGCGGTTTGTAGCCTGGTGCGACTTTTCTGTGGATTTCTCTTCAGCCACCAGGGGGCGCTTTAGCAGGAAGTGAATCATTGGAAGTAAATATGGGAAATCAAAGAAAGAGCTAAAGGACCTTACCACAGGGGCCGCGATTCATTGGCTAATGCCCATTTCACGGCATCAAAAACATCTAAATCTATATATGAATTCAGTTAACAAATATTTGAGCTGGAGACTTTGTCATAACTACTTTTGTCATGGACAGTAATGACCTTTAAAGCAACAACTCTAAGTTTGTACCTTCAAATAAACTAATAGTGGCAGCAACAACAAATAAAATGTCCTAAAAATGTTCCCATTTAAAGATTTAAATGTTAATCTAATGCATGTTCAAAAATAAATGCACAAATGCTGAGAAAAATCACTTCTTATGCTCTTATGTTCTTATCAGAAACAAATTTAGCCAATTTTGCATTGATCGGCTGATTTGTTTATTTTTGTTTATTCACCAAAAGCGTCACAACCAAGATCTCTCACTATTTTCTATTATGACTATTTTTTATGGTCCAACCAAAAACTCTTTGGCCCCTGTACAACGGCTCTAACAAATTAAGAAATTAGCTATTATGTTACAAAGAGGCATAAATCCCAGTTTTCAGAAAAAAATCCCAAACAAATTTATACACAAGTGTTTTTTTCTTGCTCAGTTATTTTATGCTATGTTGTAAATTATGTGCAGTGTTTATCTAAAAAATAGTCCTTTTTTTATTTAGATGTAAGGATTTGTATTTTCTCCCACTTGTTGCTAAAGTTGATCACAATAAAATCAGTACCATCACTTGTAAAAAAAAAAAAGATAGACATTCAGTATTCTGTGACTCACCCTCCTTGACAAACCGCATGTAGTTTTATATAATGTCCTTTTTGAAAATATATATTTATAAAGATCCTAACTATTGTTATCAAATAAACTGCAATAATATTTTATTTTCTTGATTACAGTCTTTAAAAAACAGAAAGTCCAAATCTGTAGGTTAGACGTCAGAGACCCAGATATCAGTAATGATCAGGAAAAGCCTGATCGGTGCAACTCTAATCCCTACATCACCCTGAACTTCCTGTGTGGATCTGCAGATCCCGTTGAGATGATTGACTTCATTCATATAAAAAACCCAAAAAAACTTTCATCTTTCAAATCTCCAAGCAACAAGATCACATAAATACTTTGTAAACCTTAGACAGCCTGACACAAACCAAAGCTCCCTCCCTGCTGATGAGCTCTGGGCCGGGCCTCCCTCTAATCCTCGGTGACCTTGACCTTCACTCTGTGCCAGGCGTTGTTCAGCAGGCCTCTCAGGTTCCAGATGGGTGGGATTGTGTCCGGCTGCACGTTGTAGCTGTTGTCCACCGCCTTGCAGATAATCTCCAGTTCGTCAGCGTCAGGGGGAAGAGGAGCCGTCAGCTCCCACAGCTTCCAGGCCCAGGATCGTCCCGGAGGAGGCGACGGCTCGTCCGGTTGACCTTTGTCCCCGCTCCTCAGCTGAGCCACCTGCCATGTCTTCCCTCCATCCAGGGAGACATCGACCCGCACCACCTCCCTGCCGCCGCCGCTCCATGCGTAGCCCTTGACGGTCAGCGTTTGGTCGCTGCGGTCGATCTGGGCTCCGTCTGCCGGGACGGTGATGGCGGACTGGACGGGCAGTTCCTGGATGGCCGGAGAGGACGTGTGGTCGACCTTGCTCCAGTCCGTTCCCGGGGAGAAGCCTTTGTAGTCGTGCTGCTGCCAGTGGCTGCTGCTCTCCTCTGCGCTGACCACGATCCGCCCCAGCCACTTTACGTTGCGCGCTCCCACAACGCCCGGAACCACAACCCGCACCGGGAAGCCGTGGTCCGCGGGGATATCCTCGCCGTTCATTTCATACGCCAGCAGCACGTCGCCGTCCTCATTCATGGCCTTGTTGATGGGGATCGAGGTTCCATATGCTGACCCCGTCACATCTTTATCCAGTCCTTCAAAGTGAACGTGGCGGGCCCATTTGGCCACGTCTGGGCCAAACCCAGCAGCCAGTAGCACGTCTCTGAGCCGCGCTCCGCTCCATTTGGCGTTCCCAATAGCAGAAATGCCCCAGTTCAGGCCTTTCACCTCCTTTACCTGGTTCATGTCACTGCGGCGGTTCCCGGCGCACTGCAGCGTAGCCGTGACTGTGTGTTTGGGGAACCGGGTCTTCAAGTCCTTCAGCGACAGAGTAAGCGCTCCTTTGGGCAGGCCCTCCACCTGGAGGCGATATGAAGCCGGGTCCACCTGAGGAACGGGCAGGTGGTTCCGCTTGAAGAACAACACGTGGGGAGTGATGTAGCTCTCCGTCAGGATCTCAGGAGGAGGCTCGGCGTTGAACGGCTTCTTGCTGTTGATCCGGAGCACCGGGTGGCGCTCTGGTTCCGAAGAGTAGGGGTCCGACCCTTTGGCTTCGCCCTGCTTCTTCAGGTCCTCTGCACTCAGCTCACCAACCTTTGAATTAGCAGAAAGGCTACATTAAAGCTGCAGTACGTAACTTTAATAAAATACGTATTTGTTCAAACTGTCTCCACGTTGTGACAGTTTGTTATGAGACAGTTAATCTGTGAGATCATTCTCCTCCAGCTCCTCCCTGAGCTGCTATGTCTGAAGAAATGCACAGCTCCCGACCAAAAGCAACCAGGAGGAGGGTCTTAGTGCCGTCAATCAACCTGACAGAGAAACAATTTACCGATGCAAAAAAACAAAAAAAAAAAACATTTATCCGCCGTCATCGGTGGCCATGCTAACTAGTCAGAGTATTCACAGCATGCTATGCTAGCTGCAGAGCAAATGGAAGAGAAGGAAGGGAGCATGAGCAACAGCACATGGAGGGTGATTAACAGCGCTAAGACCCTCCTCCTCGCTCTGATTGGTTGTTTCTACATAGCACTGGGAGGAGCAGGCAAAGTCAAATTTATTTAGTTATTTTTGATATGTGCAACTCTTTCATAACATTACTTGAAAATATACACCCTTTAATGGAGTCTGCAGTTTTCTGCGCTTTCATTTTTCATTCAACTATATATTTTTTACTACATAAACAAAGGTTATAAAGTCATTTCTGACTAATGTAAAATTAGACATTGTTGGGTTTGGCTTACAGTACTAGTCAGATGTTTTCATACACTCAGCATGGCTGTGGGTGTCACTTTTGGCATGTTAATTTAACAATTGTGTCCTTCTTTAGGCTCAATTAACTTTTTAAAGAGAAGTAGGAGCACAAGTCTGATTTTATTGTCAATTCTCCTTCATTCACAAGCTTTTAGAAAACTAGTTTTGATCATATTAACTGACCTAAAACAAGCTTGGTCTGATTTAATGTCAGATAGTGAGAAAGAAGGCTGTGACCTTTCAGACAGGTTCTGTAAATATCTGGTCTAAACTGTATTTACCTGTAAGCATTTTTTTTCTATATAGATTGACAAAATTATACTTTTTAAAATTTACGATTCTGTTGCATGATCACTGCACCTGCATGGTTTGAAAGTAAAATCAAGTTTCAGATAATCTACAGCATTTTACATTTTGAAAAAAAAAAAAAAAAAACAACACTGATGTGTCTGACCTTATATTGTGAGAGGATTTCCAACACATATTCCTGGTCATGAACAGCATACAAGGCCCAGAAAGGTTCAAGAGCACCACCTGCTGCTAGCAAGATTTTCTTCCCACCAGGGTGCATCGGCACAAACTCGGTGACGTCATAGACGCCTCCCTGGAACGTGACCCACACGCCGTCTTCCAGAGAGCGGTGCTTTGTGACTTCATCTTGGCTGAAGACCGGAAGAGAGGAGGTCCTCTCTGTGGTGGGCAAGCCAGCGTCCGCTTGCTCGACCTGAACAGGGACAGAGCCGACATCACTTTCTTTAAAATGACACAAACGCTCAGAAATGTCATCTTGGACATGACGCGATGCTGATTTCATTACATAGTGATGCACACTGGTAATATCTAACATACAACTCTATACTGAAACATATTTCATGTTTAAATTTACTTGCAAGCTAAATTTATTTTTAACTTTACTAGTTAAGACCATTTTCAGTAAGTGGTTTATAGTAAAACATTTGTTTAAAAGATTGATGGCTGAAAAATGTATCACAATATAAGGACATTAGATTTTTGTTTTAATTATCTGAAATAGTCAAACTTATCCAGTTTCCTCTCGAGCTGTTGGACTCGTTTTCTCCTTTCACTCCATGTGTTGTTTTATTTTTAAGCAGTTATGAGGCACAGTGGCAAAACCTTTAACCGCTGCTGTGCCAGTTACTCAACGGTTTGTTGCTAGGCAACCACCAGGTACTCAATAGCTTGTTGCTAGGTAACCAAAGAGTGAGTGAGTTAGTTAGTTGAAGCCACACATTTTGGTTAGGTATCCATGAGAAGAGTTGGATTGAATTTCAGTAAAATTATTTTAAAAATTTATTTGATGTATTATCTATTGATACTGTCTGTTCTTATAGATTGTTATTGATTTATTGCCCAGGTGTAGTCAAAAATAATACTAACATAATCCTGTGTGTTAATTGGAGTCAATCACAACTATGGCCCATGTTGGGGGTTTTTGTGTTATCATTCTTCACCAAGTATCTGTGTTCCTGAGAACTGATCGTTCAATCCACCTTTGGGAGACATCACTCTCAAGGGAAAGGACTAGTTGACCTGTGTGTAGATATTGCTTGCCATCCGTGTTTGCCGATTATTTTTTCACACTCTTGTTTTTCAAATTAAAAGGCCTGCTCTAGCAGGGAGAGGGCAGAACGCTCTGTGAACGGCTTGGAGGAGCAGTTTGCTGAATCTTCTCCTTTTGCAAAAGTTCGGCCATAAAATTCGTATACGTTGTCTGTGGTTCTGTTATGTAGGTTTAGAAATTACCTATCAGCTCACTTGATCGCTTTAATCTTTAAGCAGCTTCAAACTCAAGTGAATAATCATATACTTCTCTGAAACGGTCATAATCCCTGAAGGAACACAAGGTAAACGAGCAAATTAAACGCATGATTTAACCGGATTAGTGATGCTACAACAAAAAAGCTCTGTAAACAGAACAGCTGTTTATTTAGCTATAGAGAAAATTTTGATCTCTTCTTCGACTCGTTAGTATGCACAAATGGTAAGAATTTTCCTGTTTCCAGACATCTTTGACCTTTAGACCAACATTCAATTTTAAAACACAAAATTTCAGTATAAATCAGTAACAAGTATTTAAACTGTGAGCAAGCTTTAAATGTGGAAAACACAGACCAGAATGGAGCAAGGAAAGAAAGAAAGATGGAAAGAAGGAAGGCAAGACATGAGGAGGAAAGGGAGAGAACAAAGGAAAAGACAGCAGAGAGAATATAAGGATAAAATATTCAGTATTAGCCAAGAAGGGAAAAACAAGGAATAAAACAAAGACACTAAAGAAAAGAAGTAAAGTATGAAGAAGATTGGAAGGTCACACAGAATAAGATATAGAAAGATTACTTAAAACTTAAACTTAAAAAAAATACTATATTTGAGCAATATAGCACACATTCCTATGCTTTAACAGATGGTGCACAAACCCTGTGAGAGCAGGGCATCAGATAAAAATAAGGTTAAAATTATTTAACCAAAAAACAGACAAGTGGACAAGTGCCGTTGTTCAGCAAGTGTACAGTTAAAAAAGAAAATCTGAACATCAGATGTTCAGCAAATCCATCTGAGCCTCGGTTATAATCGTTCTTTAGCCATTTCCCGAATCATAAGCTACAATCGGAAGTCAACTGCAGCTTCGACCCAAACAGTCAGGAACGGCCCACAGCTAGAGGACCGAACTGACGTTTCCTTCTGTGCATCCCGTTCTGTTTAGGATTCTGCTCATGTTATTAAAGGTTTTAACCGCAGTGCAAAGCAGCATCCGTATCCCTGTAGACCAAACAT